>JAMXBC010000004.1:96524860-96682360 GCA_024138005.1 Lumnitzera racemosa | reverse complement strand
GATCAGAAATTGTTGAAGCAAGATGTTTCTTTTGTCCCTTCCAGGCGATCGGAAAATAAAGAAATAGTTAATATATTCAAGATAATTACGTATTTACAAAATACCGTCTCAACAATTCATACTATTTTATTAGATCCGGGTCGGAATGCATTTTACGCATTTTCAATAAATAATAAGTTATATATTTAAAATTTGGAATTTTTATAGTTTTTATTTTATTACTTATTTTCTTAAATTCAAATTTACAGGATCATTTTACTAATATTTCTAGCTTTACTTTATAATTTAGGCTCGATCGAGTTTTTCAACCGATCGAAACCTCGAATGGCTAGTTGTGGGGTTTACATATGGTTTTGCTCACACCTCCATAAAATGATTCTTATTTCAAGTTCTTGTTGGTATTGTATGGATTTGAAATTACAATGATAACATTCTAGCTTTTTGGTCAATATAGGATGGGAAAGTAATAGAGAGGCTTAGACGATTGCCTAACATTTGTTTCATTATGAGTTAATGTAATATTTGTTTGTCTTGGAAACTGTATTGCAAATTTTTGAACCTTGAAACTTTGGCTTGTAACCTTAAGGGTCTTTTGTCTATGTTAAGTATTTCCACATGATATTTCATCTATTATAATGTAGCTTAAACTATTCATGAGTAGTTGACGGGAATTATGACACTTAAGGTGGAGTTCACTCTTCATAGGAGTACTTATAGTAGGTTATCATCACTAGGGCACCTTATGACACATGATAGAATGTTTGTATATTATGCTTTACCTAAGAAGGTCCAAAGACCTGCTAATTCTCAAGAACCAACTTAGTTTACGACCAAAAATTTTGGAACTGTTATCCATGCACAAGTTAAGCTTTAATATAACTTGTTAATTCGAATGCAAGTTGTTATGTGGATCTACTAATTTGTGAGCCTATTTTAATACACCATACCAGGGATAGGGGCTAGTTATGGCCCTTTGACCTTATCGAACTAAGCAAAGTCTTAGACCCAATGGTGTAAATCATAGATCAGATTTAGGTCGAACATCTTAGAAATCAAGCATGAAGACTAACTCATTAAAGCAAGCAATACAGATTTCGTAGATGAACATATGGTCCTAATATCACGCATAATCAAAAGGGTGGGTCTAGGTCGCGAGTTGGCATAAAGGGTAAATAATAGTCAAAAGTTAAGCAGGGGTTCCTGATGAGAATCAGGCTACCAAACCTCTAACTCACAGCCAAGCCTGAAGATTAAAAGGACTAGCATGACGAATCCTTCTATTCTAACCAACCCCTATCTAAGCCAAGTACTTCCTTGCCAAATCACCCTTCATGCCGTACCATATGATCGCCCATTTTTCTGCAGTATTTTGAGTTGATGATTACTCTTTATCATCGAGCCAACCAATTATTGAGCATTTTCCTTCCTGAGAGAGAGAGTCCAGACTAACTAAACCATCCCTACTCGGACAAGCCCATATGTCGGTACTTTTTTTCCTCATCTTCTAACAACCTCGTCAATGTAGCATCGCCACATATACAGTATCATGTGCAGAATCTGTTACACTAATATATTCATTTTTACCCTTTTGTATCTTATACATTACTTCCTTAGGAAATGCCCATTTTCTCTTTCGCTTTTTAGGAAAGTTGCCCTAAATTATGGGTATAAATATTCTTATATTTGTAATGAAGATCAGATCATTCTAAATATACACTCTTTAAGTGCTTTTCCTTCCTTGTGTAAACACAGTTTGTTTACTCTCAGTATCACTCTTATCCTTTCCTTTAAGAAAGGTTAAGTGGCAAGTAACCTCACCGGACCAATTAGTACATCATATCAAATTAAGCCATGAGTTCTCAGAAGTTCTATTGGTGCATCATATCATCTAGAGTTGTTCGTAGATTTTGCTTGTTGTTTCATTCTTCATTATTACCCTTTCACACTTTTCCCCATTAATCCTTTTTCGAGAATTCTGTAAACTTAGGCTTATCCAACAATCGACCTTGTCTGTTCTTAGTCAAGATTCGCATAGGTTCCCGTGCACCGACGATGGATATGATGCACCAATACCTCAACGAGCTCGGGTCACACTTGATATAGCATACAAGTATAGCTAAAGGTTACTTACCACTAGTCCACACTCAAATGGGCTAGTTAAAAGTAGCTCAAGAGTAAGGATACTTAGCTCAAGAGGAAGTAAAGTTTAGTGTATTCTCTATATGTTGCAGCTATTACATTATGCAAGTATTTATAGTACCTAATTATAGTAAGGAGAATAATTTACAAGGAAAACATGAAATCATGCAAAAAGAATATCCTTTGTCAAAAAGAATATCCTTTGTCAAAAAGGACAGCGTACATGTAATTCTGCTCATTCTATGGTCCCAAAAACACTTACCAGCCATATAAGGGTAAACCTTGATTAAGTCTAGTCGGTGTCAGTAGTTTAACAGCTCTGATTGCTGGGACTGGACAAAGGTTGGCTCAAAGATGACTCACACTCAAGATCGGCCTTGGATGGTCGACTCTTGATAGTTATTAGTTTAGCCTCGGTGCTATGGAGATGGTTGTATACAAATTTGGTACTTGACTAGTGTGTTGCAGAGGGGTCGGCTCGGTACGTTGGCTGATCACCTCAATAATCTCTTGGATGGTGTAGAGAGCAAAGTAACTCGATGGATTAAACTGAGGTAAACATTGCTTCTCGGTGCTTAACTTGCCTTGGGTAGTTTAGCGAACCATCTGAGAAAACCCTTGGGCTCCGAAGTGTGTAATTAGTCCTTGATCCCTATTGACATTAGTGCAGCTCTTACTATGAATTATCAGTACGCAAAGGGACTCTTTCACCTTACATCCAATATAGAAGAGATTTTCCCTCTACTCGTTTTCGGGTACAAGACTGATACTTATCGTTCTCTTCAACACCAAAGTAATCGAAAAAAAGTTACTTTCCTCATTGTAGATGACTTCCTCCTCGAACAATTCAATCAGTTCGTCCTCTTTCAGCTCCTCTATTTTTTCATCAGTACTGTTGACCTCAATAGCCTGTACTTCGCCTCGGATCACCATTGTTCGCCTGTTAGAACACTAAGCGACCATATGTCCAAATCCTTGGCATTTAAAACATTTGATCTCACCCGTCTCCCTCCCTGAGTTCTGGCCCTTCTCGAACTTCCTTGAGGATTCCTTCTCCTCGGCTTAGGTAATTTGAGCAGGTCGGGTCCTAGCAACCTTATTTGGTTCCATTTGTACAGGTCTACTCAAAACAATTTAGCTACTGCCTAGTCAACTAACTGGTGGTCGGAACTTCCTGTTTAACACCTTTCTATCCTCTAGGCGACTCAAATTGCATCTTCAAGCATTCCAATATCCAAGGCTTCTAAGACATCCCCAATCTCATACTTCAATCCACCAATGAATCGAGATACAATTCAGTCCTCTGGCTCTACAATTGCACATCGAATCATCAATATTTGGAACTCCTTAACATAAGTATCTACACTTGACCCTCTTTGTCCTAGCTCTTGCAATCTTTTGAAAGTATCTTGTAAATAATAGCTTGGCATAAACCTTCTTTGCGAAACCCTCTTCATTTCATCCCAATTCTTAATCTCTCGTTCTCCTTCCCTCCTTTAGGTGGCTTATAAGTTCTTTTACCATAAGACAGCATAACTAGTAAACTCTAACACAGCAAGTTTAACCTTTACATTGTTGAGTACGTCATAGCATTCAAAGTACTTTTCGATCCCATTTACCCAATCCAGGTAGTCCCTAGCATTATTACTTCCAGAAAAAATCGAGATACGCATCTTCAATCCGTCGACTTTAGGGGCTTATACAATTCTTTCTTCAGGCTTATAATACTCCTCTACTTCATCATCTCCTTCCGCTTCTTCCTTAATCTCTTCAAGCGCTAGCCTTCTTCTAGCATCTCTACCAATTCATTCAACTCGAGGTGGTCGAGCCAGGGCATTAACTTAGCCAAACTGACCATTGCCTCACTCTTGCTGCTCATATTCTCTAGCAGAGCTATTTCTAGCCTGTTACCTGTCTTCTTTGATAACAATCACCAAACTAACTACCAAGGCGGTAAGCCCATCCAAGCTATCACACACTACTGAGGTGTAAAGCTTCCTTCTTACCCTTAGCCATATCAAGTGTCACTTCCTTAATCTCCCAAAGTTCCTTAAATACTTGAGTCTAACAATGATGGTTACTTTACAAAAATTGATGTCTAATAATACCACTTGAAGATCAATAACCTATACTTTAATCACCACGACAATTACACAACAAACGAACAATCAACCACACTTTGTTTTACATATCGAAAACAGGGGAAAACAGAGTACAGAACACTTCTCAGCTACTAAACTCCAAGGTTAACAAAAGAACCATTATCACACGAGAACAATAACTAACCACTCAAAGAGCACAGTAGTAGAATCCAACTTCAAATGAAACCTAGCTCTAATACAAAAATGATATGGATTCCATAGATGAACAAACAGACCTAATATCATGCGTAACCAAAAGAGTAAGTTTAGGCCGCAAGATGGCTTGAAGAGTAAATGATAGTCGAAAGTTAATTAGGGGTTCTCGTGCACTAATGATGGATGTAAAGCACTAACACCTCACATAAGCTCAAGTCACACGAGCTCAAGTCACACTTGATATAACGCATAAGTATGGCCAGAGGTCACTCGTCACTACCACACTCAAATGGGTTAAATAAGAATAACATAAGAGTAAGGACACTTAGCTCAAAAGGTGTATTCTCTATATGTTGTGACTATTACATTATAGGAGTATTTATAGTACCTAGTTAAAATAAGTCCTAAGTTACAGAAAATTATAGAAATGGCTAAACAAAAGGAGAATAATTTACAGAGAAAACATAAAATCGTACAAAAAGAATATCCTTTGTCAGAAAAGACAATATAAAAGTCAAAAAGGATAGCGCACTCGTAATTCTACTCATTCTATGATCCTAAAAACATTGTGAACCGTACAGGGGTGGGCCTTAATTAGGTCTTGTCAGCATCGACAGTCTAGCAACTTTAATTGCTAGGATTAGATGAAGGTTAACTTAAGGATGACTCGCACTCGGGATCAACCTCAAATGGTTGGCTCCTAGCAATTGTTAGTTTAGCCTTGACACTGTGGAGATGGCTGTATCCAGATTTGGTACTTAGATTGATGTGTTACAAAGGGGTTTGCTCGGTACGTTGGTTGGTCACCTCGGTATTCTCTTGGATGGTATAAAGAACAAAGTAACTCGACGGATCAAACTAGGGTAAACACTGCTCTTCGGCACTTAACTCACCTTGGGAGCTTAGTGAACCATTTGAGAAAGCCCTCAGGCTCAAGAGCGCATAATTAGTCCTTAATCCTTATCAGTAAGGGGTAAGCAAAAAATAAAAAATAAATAAAATAAAAAATAAAAAACCGCAAACTACAGATCGAATTGTGAATCAAACTAAAAAATTAGTTTTTATGAATCATTTGGTTCATGGTTCGGTTCAATTATATATAAATGGTCCGCAATTCAATTTAAGGAAGCAAACTAAACCAAACCGTTTATTTGAACAAAAATAATTCATGCAATTCTTTTGTACTTTTTTTTTCATCAATCTTTATAAATTTCACTAAATTTTTCACATCTTGTTCTTCTTTATCTTATTTTTGGGTCAATTATTAAGAATAAGTTAAGTAAGTTCCATCTAAAATTTTACATTTAAAAATTTTTGTCTTCTAAATTGTCCTATTCTTACATGTTTTATAATCAATGGTCTAACCATAATACTCTTTATGTATCTCTCATCTCTTTTATAATCTTTAATACGTCTCTTTCATTTTCTTCATATCTTTTGGACAAGCAAATGTATTTCTCCCTCCCCATTGTTATTTGTTGGAACAAAGTCTCCTATCTTCATCCAATCAAGTTAAGTTTGTTAAGATATTATGCAATTTTTTGCTAAGTATTGTTATATATGATAAATGTATGGAAAATTAATTAGATATTTGTGAAAGTTTAATAGAAAAAGAATATATATTATCCGAGATAAAAAAATATTTAACAAAAATTTGATATAAACAATTCGAACTATAGTCCGAATCTAACTAAACCGGTTTTGATTACATTTGAAAAATTTACAAACCAAATCATATAATTAAGCTCAATTGAAAAAAAAATCGAACTATTACATTAAGTTAAGTTCAGTAAAAGAGATGAATAATATCAAACCAAACTACGCTCACCTCTAGTTAAATCCCATTTAATTCAAGGTTAAAATTTATAAATCTTAACTCATTAATGGCTTATCGATCAAACAAGGTCATTACACTATTATAATAAAAAGATTTAAAGAATAATAATCATTTTGTATAACAAAAATCAATTCAATTAATTTAAAGAACCTTTTATAAATAAAAATAAATAAAATCACCATTTCTATCATTATTTGTTTCTAGAGCTATATAAGCGAGTTAAGTAGACCAACTCACCATGCCCTACATTAACCCACAGGTTAAGTGGGTTGACCTACTTTGACCCATTTACAAATGTAGGCTAGAAATTCCAGCCCAACCTACCTTATTACAGGTTAATGGATCAAGCAAGCCAACCCTCTAACTTGCAATGCTATAAAAAAAAATTTATATGAAAATTAATATTCTAAAATGCTTGCCAAAAATTTATATATAGTAATCATCAATACACAATCTATAATTTATTCTCTTACACTATCATTAAGCTAAAGAGTCTCGTAAATTACAAAAGAGATTCATGCATTGTTGGCTTTTTCCTTTTCATTTAATGCCAACGCTGGATTTGCTAAATAGTTTCTATTACCTAATAATATCGTATTTATAAGAATAAGTGCATAAATTTAACTTATAAAAAAAAAAAGTGCATAGATTTATACCCAATACATGCAATTGCTTTTTTAGATTTATAGGAAGAGACGATAATTCCAAATTACAATTGACTTTAGAAAGAAAGTAAAATTTAAAAGTAAATCGTTCCATCAATATGTTCCCAATGCATATAGCAATAACCATACTTCACAATTCAATATTTAGTGAATTGTTTAGACTAAAATGTTATGTCAAATCCTCCAACAGTACTATTAGTTTCTTTTCTTTTTCTCTTCTTCTTCTCTTTTTTTCATTTTACAAGCACTTAAAATATTAATATTGTTAGTTATTTCTTATTAATATTACTTACCACACTAAGTAGTTGGCTAAGAAGTAACAAATCACTCACCTTCTTGGCTATAAAGTAAACTAAAGTATGACTCAAACTCTTTTTTCCTTTTCTTTTCCTTTTTTTTTTTTTAAGGTTAAGTAAGGTAGGTCCGTCTATATGCATAGCTCTATTTGTTACTTATACTTACATATGTTTGTAAATCATGTTAGTTAAACAAATTTTGATGAGAATAAATAGCTTTCTTAAAAGTTATTGTTACTTTATTTGATTAGCGCAAGTTAATTCCATAATCTGGCAAGATGGCATAATGATATTCAGAGTTTCAAATTAAAATCAGTATTCTTGTTTATATATATATATATATATATATATATATGGATCCAACTCATGGATTGCTTAATGCGATCTCAATGGTCTTACAATCACAATCAGGACAAAAAATTCCAGCATTACCAGAAATTCTCTGGATCAATTGAAGCAAATTCTGGAAAGAGCACTAGATCATATCAAAGAATAAGAATCAGCACATGAATCAAATTCAGGATCGGACTTGACATCTCACCACAGCGGTAATACCAATGAAGATGATTGTTATGGCATAGATTTAGGAGATCCATGAAAATTGTATCATTTAAATTTTCTGTACTATTTTGCACTGTAAAAGTAGAGATACAGTATAATACACAGGTACCATAGTGCATAACCCAATCAATCAATCAGTCAATCAGAAAAGATTATCACTATCTTGCTTGCCACAAATCACTGTTCATAACAGTACCCTGTCGGCCATAATACCACTGTTCCAAACAGTACTCTGTCAGCCCATTTCCACTATATATACCTCTTCATTCAGACATCAGGGGCATCACCGGCCAATTCTCCTCTTCTCTGATCCAAGAAATCAAAAACCCTCTCTAATCTTCTTCGGCTTTCCTCCTTCACCTTCAGTCTCTTCATCTTCTTTTTCTTTCATCACCATTCACCAATCAGCAACCATCCATATACACTTACCAATCATCCAAACACCTTCTGAAGCATAAATTGTTTGCTTCTTATCATCAGAGGTAGGAAGATCATTTTCTTGATCATACCTCTTAATCATCCATTTATGCTCTTGTATTTATATGATTTGTAAAAATCAGTTTTAATCAATAAAATCAGTTTAATTCTTTTCTTACATTCAATCTCGTGTTGGGAATCTCCAATTAAATTGGGTGTAATTCCACGAGATTATATCTGTTTAATTTTCTCTTATCTTTTCATAAACCCCATAATCGGCTGGTATTACCGCCTTTGGAGGTTTCATATCTCATATCTGCATTATAGCCCCACTAGCCTTAGCACTGCCGCCTGTGGTGGTTTCATATCTCATATCTCCATCGTAGCGCCACTAGCCTTGGCACTCCCGCCTGTGGTGGTTTCATTCATATTTTTCATATAAATTTATGTATGTTTCTATATTAATCAATGATTATCATCTTTATCAGTACTTAGATAATGCAATAAAATTCCTTGAATGGTATTATACTGTCATAATCAATACTGATTGGTATTATACCGATGATGAATAATCTGTTCTATGTTGTAGATGTCAAAACACTATAATCCGGAAAATTGGGAAGAAGAAGCTGAAGTATTACAATATTTGTTTAGTGCTATAGTTTGGCTAGAGCACTTTCATAAAAATTACCTTTGGCTTGCTTTCTCTGTATTATGTCTGTAAACACAAAAGATAATAACGGAGAAGATTTAATAGAATATAATCAATATTTAGAAGACGCTGTAGAATTTTTATTTTATATAGTTTGGGCCTATTCTTTACTTAGAGAAAGATTTTATTTAGCTGATATATATTTCAATCAATAAACAATCAATTAAAAGATTTATTAAGTATTAACTGGGATCGTATATATATATATATATATAATATTTTGTTACATTTAGTACAAAAGAACGGTTCGAAATTGAATCCTCTCATTTGGAATGGAATATAATTGAGAATGGAATCATAGTTACAATCTTATGTTTGGTAGCAACAAATGGAATCACATTTCAATTCTAATAATTCATTTGGTTTGATTATTTGAGTATATTTACAATCACACAAAATATGTATAAGTTCATCTTTGTCAAATAAACCCTTGATCTTCAAGGTGTATAAATGAATATATTTATTATGAAATATGTTACAATATTGACGTAGTATATCTACTATAAATATGGAATGTAATTAATAGAATTGAATTGAGAATGAAATGACAACTATAATCTTATGTTCGATAACAATAGCAGAATCACATTCCTATTCTAGGAATTCATTTGGTTTAATTGTTTGAGCAAATTCAAAATGACATGAAATAAGTACTTCTTTATCAAATAAACCCTTGATCTTCAAGATGTATAAATAAATATATTTATCATAAGATATGTTATGTCATAATGTTTATTGAACATATTACATCTAGTACATAAATATAGCCCAATATATTGTTAGATAGTGTAAAAATATGCCTTAATAAATGATATAGAGATGCATTATAACTTATAAGATTTAAAATAATTTTTTGGTTTTTAAGCCCTATAATTACTTGAGTTTGACTCTTTAGGTTAAATAACAAAACTCAAAGAGTTAGGTAAATGAACTAGAGATAACTTAAGGAGATTGAGCATTATGGTTTGGAGTCGAGACCATTAGATTGGACCTATGAAGTCCCAAAATTTTCAAAATAATAAAAAAAATACTAAATTAATAATAATCACATGATCGCAATAACATAGACAAGGTCAAATTTAAGATGCAAATATAACAATAAATGAAAGTAAGATGAAACATACAATAATACGATACATAGTGCCTTTATATTGTGTAAAAATTGAATTGCAAAATGTTGAGCTTTAAGACTTGAACCATAAATATTCTCTAAGTAGAATATCATTTTCGTGTTAAATCTATTACTCTAAGATATATATCTGCATCCAACCAATAATTTGAGAGTATAAATACAATGTGCTCTTAAAAATGATATATTTTATAGTGCACATACTAAAACTATAGTATATCTATAATATATGTTATATATTGCATATTGCATATCCCATATTATAATATATGCATGCATGTCTCTATACTAAAAATAACATGCCTATATTGAATTTAATCATAATGTATTATATAAAATATTGGAGATATATTTGCAATTATCCCTTGTATTTAATGGTAATACTTGCATATTATCAATTTGAAATATCGTGCCTAAGACACAATTTTTATCTCTAGCATTTAACTCTCCTATTCCAATAATACTTTCTCGAACTCGATTTCCAATATCTTTATATTAAAGACAAAAGGGAAAAAATGCTTTCTTTTCTATCTCTCCATTTTCTTTGTTTTCATAATTCAACATAAAACCCATTCCTTCTTCTTGGATATCTAAAGATTCCAACTTTCGTATGATCTTAATTTTACATTTTAAGTAGGTGGGTATTTTCAATTTTATATCTTCTTCATCAAATCTTCAATCATCCCTACTTAAATTAAAAATTTTCTTTTTAGTATAGTGAGTTACACATAATTTTTACTAAAGTTTGAAACTTTAGAGAAGTTGTTTTTAGTAATTGCATAATTACTGTAAATGAGGGCATCCAACTTATGTGGTCATGAGCATGCCATATATGTCTCACGATTCAAGCAACCTCAAAGAACTAATGTAGAGATAATACGTAGGGAGACAACTTAGAGCGTGTCAAAAGAAGGATGAGTACATAGCTTTAGAGTTCAGAATGTACAAGTAACAAAAAAGGAAAATTAGGATCTCAACCTTATAGCAATTAAACTTGTTCTTCATATGAATAACCATTTGATATTTAAAAGCAAAATTTGTATAGTAGAATGCCATTTTTCTGATCCTTTTTATAAATGACAAAGCTATAGACTCTTATGAGTTGGACATTATATACAGTCGAATATTATATACAACAATTGATTCTTGGTAACAACCTTTTATGTTACAGTAATTTGCTAAACTGTTTTAAGAAAAGAATTGATAATAGTTTACAAGAATAAGGTAATGAATACTAAATCAATATTAGTTATAAATTCTCGAGGTATTTGGATGAAACTGTTTATTAGCCACTTGTTAGCTAATTATTAATTATGGTTGGCTGAGAAGTTATATACGGTATTAGCACGGAATCCTATCAATAGATTTAAGATACATAGACAAACCATGCGGAAGCCAATGGGCTGACGACAACCCAACACCAAAAAGGCAGTACAAGAGGGGTGGGAACGTCGTAAGGGCAACGGTTGGGCAGGTGCAGCTTCAAGAAGACTTTTACAACGTTATGATTTGCACTCCAAAATGAGGAAGGGCTGCATGTGATTGTACGGTGATGCACTAAGAGCACCATGTGCTATGGGGGCTACGGTTGTGGGATGGGAAGGGGAGGAGATTATATGGGGTAACTATGTAAGCTTGTTCTTCGTATGAACAGATATTTGACGCTCATCAACCAAGGGAGGAGAATTCCTTTTCCCTGGAAATTGTAAGAAGGCAAAAGCTAGTTGCATCCACATCTAACCAATGAAATTGCGATACGTCCCTCTATAACAAGAAATATCAGAAAGAAGAAATCCAGGCTGTATTTATGTGTGAAAGAAAAGAGAGATGGTGGGCCTTAGTAAGGCTAAGTAAAAAAAGCCATGAAAGACGAATTAAACCATAAATTAATCCAAATCAAACTGAACATTTCATTTTTTTTTTTAAATCCATTGGTTTATGATTTAATTTAATTATATATAGACAATTCGCAATTTGATTCGAAAAAACAAACCACACCAAACCATTTGATTTAAAAAAAAACTTCATACAATTATTTTATACTTTTTTTTTTCTCTTTTTCCCATCAATCTTAATGGATTTCTTCAAACTTTTTAAATCTTATTTTTAGATCAATTATTAAGTTACATAAATTCCATCTAAAAATTTACATTTAAAAATTTTATTTTTCTAAATTATCCTATCTTATATGTTTTAATATCGACGGTTTGACCTTAATGTTTTTTGTGTATCTATCATCTTTTATACAATCTTTAATATATTACTTTTATCTTCTTTTTTTTATCGCTTTTGGATAAACAGTTCTACTTCTCCCTCTTTATTATTATTCATTAGAATAAAATCTCCAACTCCCATCCAATTAAATTAATTTTATCATTATACATAATAAATGTACAAGAAATTAACTAAAAACATACAAAATTTTAATAAAAAGAAAAATGTTATTAAAGATAAAACGTTTAGTAAAAACTTAACTTAAAAACTTCAAACCATAGATCAAACTATACCAAACAAGTTTTAATTAAATTTAAAATATTTAAAAACCCAATCATATAATTAGATTTAATTTTCAAAAAAAAAAAGAAAAATGTTATATTAAATTCGGTTCAATAATATAAGATAAATTATACCGAACTGAATCACATCAACTCCTATGGGAGATGATTTGATAGATAATTTTATAATGATATTAAAAGATGAGTGCCCTGCCAAATATACGCAAATGCGTCATCCTCCATTAAGGTACCCATGCTCCAATATCCGGATAAAAGAGATGACAAGTTTCCATCTGATTGAAGAAAGGCATAAAAGCCAACACACATGCAACAACAAAAATGTGCGGCCCCTTACAGGGAAATTTTTCCTGTGGCATGCCACTGACACCATGATTGGAGTGAAAGAAAGAACTAGAAAGGTATGGAAAATGAAAAGGATGAGTTTCCCTTGTTTGGAAATAGAGGGAAGTTTCTCCACCAAGTTGGAGTAATTTAGGAGAGAGCTATTTTTATTCCAATTATAACCTTATTTTCAAGATTCTTATCACCGTTTTAGAACAATATAGCAACTAAATAGTTTAAAATATTTTTAACTATTATTTTAAAAAGCGCTATCCCATATTCACTACTTAATATTTCTATTTTCTTTCTTCTTTAATTTTTTCTTGTCGACTTCCTGTTCTTCATATTTCTTCCCTCTTACCAAACAGTGTAAAATCTTCAACAATTCAGAAAAGCAGATGAGGATAAATCTTGGAAGTCCATATTGAACACACTGAGGATACACTTCTTTGCAAGCTATACAAACATGTTGCTGAGGCATAAAAACCGAAATCTCAGATGGGCAAAGAGATGCTTCGTTGGTTAGCCAGACTAGGTTTTATTTCCCACGAAGTAACCTCTTGTGCTTCCTCTGGAAGAATAAATGGCAAACCAATTTCACGGATCATCAACTCCCCACAAAAAGGGCATTCACTTGCTATGGCATCGTCCAACTGTGATCGTAGCTGTGACATGGTGAACACAGGCAATGAATCCACCATCAAATTGTTTCGTTTATAAAAAATAAATAGCAGGAAACCATATACAAAGCTCAAGTAATAAAATGTCAAGGGAACATATATCGTTAATTGAAGACATTAAAGGCATTAGTCGGAATGAAATGAAAAAGCAATGAAAATGTTGATAATTTCCTATATGTTGACCAGCAGTCTCGATGAATGACCATAGCATATGAGCTATGCATGCTGGGGAAAGTATCAGGAGAAAAGCTACCTCATAAGAATAAACTTCTATTGAAGAAAATGCAAGCAAAAACCGATATATACTTCTTCCATGTCAGTGAATTTGTGAGTGCACAAAATCAAAGCAGCACCCAGATATAATTGGATACCTTATCTGTTGTAGTCACACTGGTTATGGGTTCCTCGTTAATACCACCGTTTTGGTCCCATTTAGCTTCTCCACCCAATAATGTAAGCTGCTTTTGCAAATCCAAGATATATTCCGCCTGACAGGAAATGCAAACAATGCATTGGTGACTAGCAGGGCCATGAAGTGCAAATGCCATGATCAAAGCCTATAGAGAAATACATATAATTAAAAGGAAAAGGAAGTGAGTTTATAAAGAACAGGTACATGCTTTGTCGGAAAAGCCAAGCATGCATTTCTTTTATTACTGATTATTATTTGTTTTCAATGTCTTCTTTGCCAGCAACATAAAACAAGTTAGACTCTGTGTCACAAGAGCCCTGATTGGTTGCTGGATTCACTAAATCATGTCATGGTTCTGAAAAAAAGGTGGTGGAAATTAAAGAGTACTGATTGACCATATTTAACCATCATATCGACTTACTTGAGCTTCAGTCGTGCAGCGGGTAACATGGGCTATTAGGCATTCCGCATGAAAGGCATGCCCACATGGAAAGACATAAAATGGGGCCATTGGCCCACTGGATAAATAACCTTGAGCCATCTGATACTCACCACTCACTGTCAGGATCTTACGATGACAAACCTGATCATTTTTTCATATATGCACATACGTCATTAACTTGATAAAAGATGCCCAAAGTGAGGGTATATCTGAGCTTAAGGAGGCATGGAGAGAGAATGGAAATTTTAACTGATAGAAAGCACTAGAACAATGCAGCACAATTTCGATTAAGATGAACACAAGCAAAAGTTAAGACAAGTCTACCCTTCATTTTTCTCTTGGATATCTTGATGATGTAATCCATGCTACTCTTCTACATTCACCTACTGCAAAGTTAGTCTCCTCTAATTAAACCAAAATGTCTCTTTTTACCGCATACAGCTTAAAGGAAGTTACGTTTTCAGCTGGATCTAAGATCAAAGGAGCAATTTCATATGATTCTACTGATTATCTAGCTCATCATATTGACTTTAAGTAGAACATTTCTACAAGAATTCTTTTCTCAAGTGCGATCTTTGTGGCTCCTTAGTTCTCTAAAGCTTCTCCACCTGCATAATACATCATCTCTGTTTTGTACCACCAAAAGCTAATCAACTTGCAGCTTGTTCACATTGCTAATCAAGACAAGAGAACACAATTGAATGGATGATTCATACCCCACATTCCTCATCGCGCTCAATAACAGCATATCTCTGAGCAAGTGCACTAATATCAGTTCTTATGTTATCTGCACCATGTGTTGCATCATTCATTTCTTGTTTCAGTAGTTCAATTTGCTTGTTGTAATCTTCTAAAGCTGAACAAATTGCCTCCTGCATTATTACGTCACAGAAATTGAAATACCATTAGGCCTAAAGATTAGTTAATAATCCAAGGAACAGAGCAATTATAGGCATTTGTTCACAATATTCAGCAAGCAAAACTAGTCAAGGAAAAGATGAAAATTATAATATAAACCCCATGAGTGAGCTAAAAACATTTTTTTACACAAGTTGGTAGTTCGATCAAATTTAATAGAAATTACCATATCTATTATATTATCATTCACAAAAGAGCAGTGAAAATACGTGACCAAAATGGAAGCAAAAGGCTTCATTTTCAGATAGGAAAAGTAGAAAATGAAGGAAACCAAAGTGCTGGACAGAACCGACTACATCTTCATCCACCAACATAATGAAAGACCCTTCCCTTTTCAGTTTTCAGGTTCAGATGTCTGTTCAGCTGATAAATTTCTAGGCCATGCACTCAGCATATATTTGGGCACAGTTTTTTCCATAAGTTCTCATAAACCCCCTCATCAGAAATATATACAAATTGGCTGATTCCTCTTTAGGTACACTTAGTTTACCTAACACTATTTATATCCCTCAATCAAGCTTCACAATATTTCAGCACAAGCAATGCAAAATTCAAAACTCTCTGACCTGGTCCATTATAAAGAGCCTTAGCAAACAAAAGAGAGTGGGTATTCTTTTTAAGTTCCATTCTAGATTGATCTCTGCCTAGAATGATACTCAGTCAAGCATGAAGAAGCCTTTCCTCAGTGTAATCAGTTAAGCCCATAAAGTAAAAGAACAAGAAAGATTTTTTCAAAACCACTAAATAGAACAAAATGCTATTCCATTCAGCTCCATTGATTATCTTTCCAAGATATGCTTTCCTTATGTAATTTAATTTGCTTCCAAAGAAAGAAACTTGAAGATATTCATGTCAGGAACAGTGAACTGCAAGGATCTATCACGAATGGAAATCAATAATGCCTGAGGGTGTCACCTATTGATACAACCCCAATGTTATACCTTTGGCACATGTCTACGAGAGGAGGATTACACCTTCGACACATGTCTGCAGGAGGAGGATGTTGTGTATACTTAGTTGTTCACTGCTTTACTTGTTTACTGTTGTTATATGCTATGGTATAGGTTTACTGTTGTATAGTTTTTGTTAGTTTTTAACAAGTTAGTGAGTCTATTATTTGTTTGTAGTCCCAAAAATTCTGTTAAACTCTAGAGTGCTTGAGAGCATATTAGTTAGTAGAGATTAGCCAATGAAGAGGGCATGAGCAGTGGTTAGACTTTAGTCAGAAAATATTAGAGAATTATGTTGACACTAAGTGAGCAATAAGTTCTCATGAACCTTCATGATTGGAAATGTGTGTTTTATTTTATACTCTTAAAAAAAAAAAAAAGTAATTTTTCAACTTGTATCATAATCTATGTCTGTTAATTGGTGCCATCTGCGGGTTTTCCTGGTGATTCCTATCTTGAAGTTTGATGTAGTTGGTGAAATTGCACGTGTCTACAAGAGGAGCATTACACCATCAGCAAATGTCTACAAGACGAGGATCCCTATGTCTACTTAGCTGTTTACTGCTTTACTTTTTTTTTTACTATTGTTCAATGCTACATTCTAGTTTTATTGTGAGTAGAGTTGGTTACTTATTAACTGGTAAATTAGTTAGTGAGTCTATTATTCTGTTTGTAGCCCGTAAAGTTCTGGAAAGCTCTAGAGAGCTTACTGGTTATTAGAGGTTAGCCTATAAAGGGGCACAAGTAGCAGTTAGAGACTTTTAAGTCAAAAAAAAAATTAGAAAGTTGTGTTTACTCTAAGTGAGCAACAAGTGCTCATGAACCTTCATGACCGGAGGTGTGTGTTTTCTTTTCTACTCCAAATCAATAAAAGGAAAAAGGGTAATTTTCAATCATGTATCACTATCGCCAATATTTATGTGCATTTATCATGCACACCAAATTTTCAAGCTGTAAAAGTGTTCGGTACCTAACGAACAAAATTTGAATATATGTTTTTCTGCTCATCTACCCAAACAAATTAAATCAGACCATCTGCAGCAACATGGAGAGTCTCTATTTGTCATATGAGCTAGTTGTGACAAAGGATCAAAGTGCTTAAGCGGCCTAAATGCAGCAAGGGGATTATACAGGATCAAGAGCAGTCGTCAAATTTTCCACTAATCCTGGGAAAAAAATCTTTAAGAAAATTTATCATAGACTCATCACATGCCAAGAAAAGTTTCATAGATTTAAAGAGATTTTATATCTCTCAACACAGTACTTTCCTACCTTGAAGTCATCAATAAGAGCAAAGTCTGGAAAGAATGGCAATATATCCTCAATCTTTAAGAGGCCATCAGTTTCTTTAAGAAATGCTATAGCTCTCCGAATATTCTCCCTTTTGGCCCCTTTCTCTTGTTCAACAACATGCTTAGCAACCATGAGCCAAAGCTTTTTTCTCAAGTCATCATCATCTTCAACCTTGTCAGCTTCAGCCATAGCAAGCTCCGGATCAACCTAGATCACCAAAGCGGAATTTGTATGTCAATGCAAGTAAACTTTTCACTTTGTCATCTCAAGAAAAATTTCCATGAGTTAGTATACAGGGCTCAGCGAGCATGCTAGTATCTCAGTTCATCAAAGGCCAACAGAGGATTGATTCAGTTAGTACCATTCCACAAGGGCGTTAGGAGGGAAGTGTTCCTTTTCTTTCTGGTATGGGGAAGGAGGACAAGCTTTCAAGGAATAATAGCCTTTCCTCTACTTCTAGTAGCTTGGATGATCATTAACTCTGCCTAAAATTGTATAAGAACTGAACATTTAGAAGCAAAGTCCATGAATATGTGGTCTTTGCTAAGAAACAACTTCAATTTAATTAGAAGCAGAAGACTTGCAAACAGCATCTTAATTACATAAGTTAGGCCAAAAACCAGTAGGAAAAAGCAAAAATCAACTTGATTTCGGAAAATGGAATAATTCACAAGGAAACTTTAAAATGAAAGTAAATATTGCATGGATTCCATGTCCACGTTTGTCATCTGAATGCTATAGCATTCGAGAGTAACATGAAAAGGAAAGAGAATTTAACATGCAAAAATTTCAAGGATTGCAAACAAACAAGCACCACCAAGTACAACATACTTTGCAAGAGAACAACAGACTTGACCAGTAATTTTCCTAGAGACTAAAAAGTCAGGCATGTCATGTGCACTAAATTAGGTTCCTTAACTTAAAATAGAATCTAATGGATAAACATCAACATAAAGATGTATGTATTCTCAAACCAACTCTTGCATTGAAACTTCATAAAATGAAACAATAAAGGGCCCAGAATGGGTCGTGGTGCACTGTAGCTGCAGTGCAATAATTTATTTCTTACCCATACATGACTGGAGATTCAAGAAAACTGAAATAAATAACTGGAAAAGAGATGGGGAAAAGGATTAGCAATGGCCTGTAACCTGCAAAGCTAGAGCAACGGCTTCTTCATGCATAGACATCATGCTGTATATATGGACACAGGCACGCATTCGTTTTTCTTTGAGGCAAAGGCGCAAAGCATACTTGGGATCATAAAAGAAGTCAGGTCCATTTTCTCGTCCTTTCCCAAACTTGCATTGTAAGAAGCGCAAAAGAGAACTATCGTTTTCCTGATTTCCACACAGAATGCAAACAAAAGAAATTGAAACTTCAGAGAAGTTTAAACTTGAAATTCATCCATAAATCTATCATAGGTACCTGAGTCATCATCACGATAGTCTACTAGGCATTATGGGCTAGCAAGATAGAGTAGCAGATTATTTGTAAGTTTCACTTGAGGCTTGGAACAAGCTTTAAACAAATGTTATATATGGACAAGGGAACAAATTCATAAATGACCATGTACCACTGTTCCCCAATACAAGATCTATAAGCTCCTAATGCTGTTTACTCAAGCAACATCCCACTTACATTCTTCTGGGTAAAGTTCCCTAATTTCATTTATAACTCAGGGATATACATAACAACCAGTGCATTGGTTTATCTATTGGATAAAGTACCAAACTAGTCTCCCATATTTTCACATAGAACCAATTTGTCCCTAAACTTTGGTTTAATCCAATTAGGTCATCTAAACATTGCCAACAGAATCATCCAAAAAAGGAAGGGGGAAAAAAGGCCGGAAAAGATAATCAATGGAGCAAACACTCAAAACTGACCTGTTTGGCATACAAAGACAGTAGCAAGTTGTGAATGCCAGGATCTTCATTGTGCAATCGATGAACACAAAACTCCAAATATTTAATAACTTCATGGGTTTCATTCCTACATGCACGTATAAAGTTAAATTCACCAAACAGAGAGTTCTTCTTGGTAATTACCCAGCAGAGAGTTTATAGCATATCATATATATATGGGATAAGGCACTTATAATGGTTGCAGCTCTTTCATTTGCTTTCTCAATACGGTGAAAACACATTCTACCACAATCCACATCCACATAGACACCGATGTGCATGTGATGTTCAGAATAGCAAATTATGACTGTTGGGGAGCACGATGTATTTAGCATCACATGCTAGTATGTATATTATAGTAAAATCCTCGTAGGTCACCCCGCAATCACACCAAACAGCAGTTCTTCCATTTGTCTCCATATGAATCACCAAGCAGTGCATATTATGCTTTCATTGCCATCCTTATTAGCTACAAACCAATATTAATATTGACTCCCAGTATTTTATTTCTGAGAAATCATGTGTAAACTTATATATCTCCAGCATTGATATGCTATATCTTTTGAAAGGAAATGAAAAAGAAAACAACCTTGTTGGTCATCAATTGTTTTTTTGGGTAAGGTGAGATATTTTCTATTTTAAATATAGTAAAGAATACAAGGTTACAAAAGAAGAGGAAGCACACAAAATAACTATTAAATTGACATAAGCATCAAAAAACAAAAGGATGCCTAGGTTGATAAAATAGTTTTTGTAAAATGTGGCTAACGAACTTGACCCTTACTTGTACATCCTAGCCCATTTGCACATTAGTACAATATCTGACCTTATCCAAAAAAAAAATGTTAAAAAAATATATAAAATTACAAGAAACAAGATAAAATAGATCTCCAAATAGCCTCAGCAGAATGAGCTAACCCCCTGGCACGTCATTCATTCCTTTCCTTCCATAGATAATAACAAACAGTAGCTACAGATTCTTTTATCCTGTTCCCAAGCTGAGCTCCAGAAGAGGCTAAAAGAGAAGATAGAAAGGTTAGGTTAGAAGGTCTCTACACTGTCCAATCCAAAGAAGCCTCAATTCCTCTCCACACTTCCTAGTAAAATCACACCTCAAGAAAAGATATTGATGGTTTTTCTCCTCCTTACTACAAATGTAGCAGCAATTAGAATCAATTATGCCCCATAACTTCAATCTATCTATAGTGTAGAGCCTCCCACTAAGCAATAAGCCATATAATAAAAGCATGCCTAGATATAATGGTCTCGTTCCAAACTGTTGCATACCAATGAACCTTGGCAAAATTTTCTCTTGCAAGAGTATAATCCATCCTGCTAGATAACTCCGTAGAAGGTTTGTTCTTCCAAATCAGCCAGTCAACAATTGATGAATTCAGACTACTGGTGCCAAGGGAGGAGCTAATACTTCTCCAAACTTCCCCTACAACCAATCCCAACTTGAAACATTAATGAAAGAACAAAGAGGGGCCTCTTTGGGGCAGCCAACCTCCATAGAACTTCTCTCTTTAAGCCAATTTGCTAATGACCCCCTCAGGAACCAAGGGTTATAACAAAAAGATATAGCATGCAATTAACCTCCCATTTCAAGAGTTGAAGCGCAAGCTCCCTTGACCATAGAATTTTTCTCCAAGCCCAAGAAGTATCATTAAGAACTTTAATACACCAGAAGTTATATCCTCTTCAGATTTCAGATTTAACCCAGCTACACCTAAGATAATCTCCATAATCCACACAAAGGTGCCATATATAATATTTTAGTTGGGCTACTTTATTCCGTAGCTCCAAATCAATACCAAGGCCACCTTCCTCCTTAGGTTTGCAATTATCAGTCCAACATAATTTAGCCTTCACGTTTTCTTCATCACTTCCATTTCATAAGAAACATTCGAACATAGACTCAGCAAAGAGATACACTCATGGGAAAAATGAAAATAGATGACCAATAGACTTGCAAGAAAAATAAAATGCTCTTGAAAAAGCCATGCAACTTGTTAATGCTAATGCCAAAATGGAAAATGATTTCTAGTAGAGGGCCTAATCAGAAATAGAAGGTAAGCAGTTAAACCAGTTGAATTTATAATCTTGTCTCAACAAAATGAAACCTTGATGCATTTGATTATCATATTCAGGATCACAAATTTTAATGATAAGGAAAACACAAATGCTAGAGACATATCTGCAGGTAAGAATTACTTTTCTTGGGCCTTACTTCGCATGAGGTTCATTTGTGTATCGCATCATTGCAGGAATCAGTTTTCTCGGATTCAGCTGTTTATTAGTCATCCATGACTCCACAGTTTCATATGCATCAAGCATGATGAGCTCTGGAGCAAATTTGTACTGCAATTTCAGTAATTTATTATTCACTTTAATATAAGATACAAGAAAAATCAAAGTTACTAGAATGAGAAGTTCACACGTCTAACATAGCTAAAGTAAGAAAGAAAAAGATCTAAATGCAAAGCCAACAGCATTATCTTTACCTGAAGATCTATTGAAACAGAAGGTCTCTGAAGGACTTCCAGAGCTTTCTTTGTTTCTCCTTGCTTTAGCAAGAAAAAATGCAACTCTTTAAGTGTCAAAATGATATAATTTCATCATTTATTGAACAGAAAATCTACAGAACAGAAAAGTCATGATACATGATATTACGGTAATAGCAAACAGTGTATTTCCTCCACAGAAATTTTTTCAGATTCCCCAATTAGCTAATGGGTCAAAAAGAAGCGACCATCTAAGGTTTCTCAATCTATCTGTGCACACCATATACATAGCAACTTAATGAAATGGATGAAGATCCAGTTTTCACCATTGATGTAAGAAATTGACACGTGACCAATGTGTTTTTCAAAAGCCAGGACAGGAAAAGTAGGTCCAAAAGAAATGAAGCATTTGAAGTGCTAATGGTCATGTTAATGGTAAAATTTTAGGCTAAATTATACTATTGGCTTGTAAATTATTATTGATATGGGCTATTAACTTGTATATCGCTATCATCTCCTGTATATTTACCCTTTTTAAGACTCATGTGTATGTGTGTGCACATCAGTTAAGCTGTAACCTAAATATAGAAGGAAAATAACTTTCTCATATTCTTTTCTCCTTACATGGTATGAAAGCAGGCACATCTCTTGCCTACCTGCTCACCTATGTGGTCCTTATTCTTGAAAGGGTAGATGAATTCCCTCACATCTAATCAATCCTTTATGCCTCTATGTTTGATATTGTGTGTTGGTGTGTATATTTCTTGATGGCTAGTAACATGTTTACAATTGATTTACATACTGCTGTTGGTATTACAGTGAAATTTAAAAGGAAAAATTATGCTCTCTGGTCTCGAGCTTTTATTACTTTCTTGGATTCCCAGGGTCACAACTATCATCTTGTTCATGATGTGCCAAACGCTAATGGACCTATATATGCAACATGGCCTCAATTTGACTTTATTGTAAAGACATGGATATTAAATGCTATGGAACTAGAGATTGCTGCTCCAGCTGGTTGTGCTTTAACTTCTAAAGAGATGTGAAATGTCATCAAAGACATTTTCTGATTATGATAACAACTCATATTTTCTCTTTGTTCCAACAGCTTGATTGTAAGAAGCAAGGAGAGAGATTTCTACCCAATTTTTTTGCTATTTATAGAGGGATCATTGATGAATTTCATCAACTTCAGCCACACTCTACTGATTTGGAGACTCAAAAAGGGCAATGGGAGAACTTGTTTGTGTGTGGTTTTTCAATGAATCTGAATAATCAGTATAATAATCTAATGAGCCAGTTACTTAGAGACAATTCCATGCCAACAATTCAATCTGCTTTCTCTTGCCTACAATCAGCTTCTCTAACCTTGTCCACTCACACGGTAAGCCTTCAACAATCTGCTATAATTGCATTGGGAATACGAAAATCATAAAGGTAAAAGGCAAAAACCATGATAGGTTTCGTGAGTTCTGTGGTGAAAATGGGCAACTATAAATTATTGTTGAGACAGGCATAGCAGACCTAATTAGGCTATCAATCCTACAGGTGAACTAGGTTCACCTATGACTATTCCCAAGGGTGTAATTCAAAACTCTTAAGGAAGAGAATAATAAATTACCTCAGTCCCAACTCGATTTTGTTGCCTCCAATACCATTCAATCAAGTGTTGGACCCTTGCAGCTTCCTCCAGTTATTCGCAATTAATTGATTCAAGTGTGTCAAATCACATGACTAGTTACTAATGCCTATTGACAAATTTTAGACTGTCAAATTCATTCTCCTATTAGTTTTGCTAATGGTTCTATCTCTAATTGTCAGTCTCTGGTACTATCTGTACATCTCTTTTACCCTTAATCATATCATACATGTTCCGAAATTGTCTCTTTATCTTCCATCTGTTGACCAGCTTCCACAACCTTCTTTCCCACTCATTATGTCTTTCAAGATCTCAAGACAAGTAGTAATTGGACACAACTTTGAATTGGGAGAGTTTACTATTTTATTCATGATTATAAAACTATTGTTGCTATTACTCACTAGAACTTGTCCTTTTATCATTGACATTATCAATTGTGTCGTCCTTCTCTTTCTAAGGTAAAGAAAATTGTGTCTTTAGTACATTCAGATGTGTGAGGTCCCTATCGTTATTCTACTGTGTTAAAAAGAGCAGTGGTAAAGTAAAGGCCCTCTTCCTTTAAAGTGCAGTTAACCACTTTATGACCAAAAGTCATATATCGGGATCAACTATGAGGCTTCAACTGACGTTCAACTTCTAGAAGAACCTTTCTACCATCAACGCAACAAACCAAAATGAAGTCCACAAAATCAGTCTCAGCTTATTCAACACAAACTTGTGCAAAACTCAATTTCTCTGGCTGAACTGTAATGAAGTCAACAATCAACGCTTTCCTATGTCTACTCAAAATGCAACCAATGCCCTACTTATGGAAAAACTCCATGAGATATTTTAGAGCATAACCCAAACAGTAAAAGTTAGGAATTTCATTCGCAGATGACATTTTCCATTCCTAATGTCAAAGAATAAGATACCACCAAGCAATATACAGAGGGGTCTCAAGGACCCTTGTTACTTGCCCATCATTTCCAAATTTAAAAAATAAGTACCTTTTTCATTACTCAAAACTTTGAGCAAGCCAAATCAATCCCATATTGCATGGGCAATCTCTTCCACTACCAGGAAGGGAAGAGATTTTCCAAGAACGGCCTACTATGATATTTCTCCACAAATATGCATCAAACTCAGCCACATCCTACGGTTGTGCCACTATAAATACCTCCCTATCCAAGACAGGGTAAAAAGAAAGGGAACAATCAAGCTCCAACAAAAGGATTGAGTTTGAGCATGCCACCAAAAAGGACATGCATCATGCACTTGCCAAGCTCCTTAGACAGAGCGGGTTTAGGTGAAGGACAAGACTAAAAGGGAGAATGGGATCGCAAAAAGGAGGGAAAAGGCTATCCAAGTAAGATGAAGAAGGGGAAGAGGGGTTGGGCAGTAAAGAAGGGGCAAAACAAAGGTCAGGAAAGGAGGGAGGGGCTATTAAGGTGCCAAAAGCGAGATTTTCCAGCTAAGAGGAGGGAGCTTAATCAAAACATCTTTGAAGACAAGGATCGAAGAACCAAAAAAGAGTCACGATAAGAGAGGAAGAGGGAGGAGCCAGAGATTTGACAATCCGGAGAAGGAGCCGACTTACCCCATGACAAAACAGAAAACAACACAACCAACAGAGGCTTCGACTTTGAAGAGGAAGCCAGCACTACCAAGGTCAAAATCAATGCCAAAGAGGATGAAACAACTTACCACTTGTTGGAGAAGATGGCAGCCAGGCAAGGCAAGGCTTCAACTTAGAGGAGAAAGCCTTAAACTAGGGAAACCGACAGGTGTAAAAGCAAGAAATCGCCATGGAGAGAGAACACCCTAGCCGTGAGAGAAGATAGATACACAGAAGTCAGTGACAAGAGAAACAAAGAACAGAGAAAGCTTGGAAAACGCCAACAACAATCAGCCAATGAAGGAGGAACCAATTGGCAACTAGTCGGTTATAAAGGCGGATGGTTGACGATAAGACTCCTCTGCGGGCAGCAAGTGAACAGAGTGACCAAGGAGAAGAAAAGAAGCCAAAACCTAGCGAAAAAGAAGGCAGGAAAACGCTTAAGTCAAACCAGAGAGAGAAAGAGCATTTTCCCTCTCTAAACTTTACACCCATCTGTCATAGTTGTAAACAATTCCGTTCTTTATGGAGATTCAGCCAAGGATGTTTTTGTGGAACAACAATTAGGGTTGTTGCTCAAGGGGAGAGTCATCTCATGAGTAAACTAAAGAAGGCAATTTACGTCTAAACCAAAATCCTAAAGCATAGTTTGATAAATTTAGCCAAGTAGTTTTGCTGCAGAAATTTAAGCAAAGACAAGCTGACCACCGTGTCTTTGTGAAACATACATCATATGGTATTGTGATTCTTATTGTATATGTTGATGTCATTTTGTTATTGGGTCATGATGAGGATGACATTGAAAAATCCAAGAATGCTTGCAAAACATTTTGTTACCAAAAACTTTGCTCAATTAAGGTATTTAGCATCTTGCTTAATTCAAAAACTATACAACCGCAAGGTGCAGGATGAAGGGGAAAGCCTATACACAAGAAACTCAAAACTAAAATGGAACCACTAAGCTATTGAGAATAAAGTAAACCAACAACCAAAAGAAAACAGACTATGACTGTTTAATACATAGACAAAATTCAAAATTAGCCTTGCTAGAGAATATGAACTGGATATGTCATCCTAGGCAAATAGAGTTTCACACACGCCAAATTCAATAGACCGCAATAGCGAGGGCCAATTTCCATCTACTAACATCACAGCTCCTAAATGTTAGTCCATGAGATGTGGCATATTCTCAAAAAACTTGAGCATGTTCTTGTCCGTGAATTAACAATACCAAAAGGAGGCAGATCAGCATTTGTCTTTTGTTCAATGTGGTTTTGAGCCTCATCAACAATGATTACCATTTCTCTTTGGCTATCAATACAAATCCTTTGGTGGCTCATGTAATAATAGAACCACAATCAAGTTCTTTGATTTCCATGTGTCATTGAAAAACTAGAGAAAACGTTATGTGCTATTTCCTCACTCATTGAAATGCTATCTTTTGTTGAACTACAAGCCATTGAGACCAATGCTATCAATTGTCAAATGTAGACCTTCTTCTAAAGAAAATTTGTTGGTTACATCTTGCTTGTAAAGCATTTCCACAAAAGCAATAGTAGAAATCTTTTTTGGGTAATGTGAGAAATTGTATTCAAAAAACATTTGCACATGGGGTACATACAAATAAACACGCTCGAAACTTATAACACTTAACTGTGTATCAATACATAAGGGTACACAGTTAGAAGCATTGTTTGGCACCCCTATTTTCTAGAAGTTTCTTCCTCTGATCAACTCCTTCTTGACCCAACATGGCTACAGTAAGTAGTCCTCATCCAAACATAAAGTTCAAAAATTCTTTAATTGAGCTACTTGATTCCATAATTTAATATCAGTAACTCCTAACCCACTTTATCTCTTCGGCTTGCAGACATCTTTCCACTTCACTTTAACCTTGGCCCTAGTATTCTCAAAACCATTCCATAAGAATCTTTTCATCTTAAATTCAATGATGGAGAGAATCTTACTAGGAATGATGAATATAGTGGACCAGTAAACCTGCAAAGAGAAAAGGATGCTTTCAAGAAGCTATAACCTTCCAACATAAAAGAGAAACTTACTTGTCTAATAATTTATTCTGGTAGAGAATTTCTTCACAAGGTTAATACAATCATTTTTGGAGATGCTAGAAGAAGAGAGAGAAACACCTAAGATCTCTTTTGGCAAAGATCATCACATCATTTACAAAACACAAATGTTTTAATCTCTGTTTGCCACATCTCCAATGATATCTGAACTCATCTAAGTTTCCTTTTTCCTTCATGACGTTAGAGAACACTTTCATAACCAATACAAAAATGTAAGGAGAGACAAGGTCTTCTTACCGAAGTCCTTTAGAAGCCAAAAAATACCTGGCAAGTTCTTCATATATGTAAGTTCTCCATTTATGTTAATGGAGAACATTGCAATTGTGATACACATCATGATCCAATGACAAACTAACTAAGGAAGCCGAATGCCCTGAAGAGGTATTCCAAGAAACACCATCTCACATTATCATACACCTTCATGAGGGCTACTTCAACAACACACCTAGGCCCATTATTGTCACAACGATATCCTCTAAGGAGTTCTTAAACCACTTAAATATTGTCCACCATCCGCCGTCCTTTTATAAATGCCGTATGCTCCTTACTCACTAAAGATGGTAAAACAATCTTTAGTCTTTCAACAAGAATTTTGGAAATGCATTTATAAATTGCATTGCACCATGGTATAGGCCTATAGTCAGAAAAAGTAGAAAGAGTTTCTTTCTTGGGACCAAAGATATATATGTTGAGTTTACCTCTCTTAACATCTCGCTCGAAGTAAAAAAGTCTTTAATTACTACACAAACATCATTACCCACAATATCCCAGTTATTACAAAAAAAATTAGCTCCATAACCATCCAGGCTAAGAGCTTTATCTTCGGTTAGGGAGTGAAAAGTACACTTAATTTCCTCATCAATAATAGGTTGCACTAGCATGCATCTAGCTTCCTTTGAAATGCACCCTAAATTAAGATTATCAAGCCTGTCAAAATTCTGTTGTGCCGGAGGAGAATCATTCATCAACTTTTGAAAATGCTGGATAGCTGCTAACTTGATCAGTTCAAAGGACTCCAATCTCCATCCATGTTCATCAACTATCAATGTAGAGAGATTCCTATATTGCCACTGCTTCAAACAGTCGAAAAAATATTTATTGTTTCTATCCCCCAACTTAATCCAAGTGGCCCTAGCTTTCTGCCTTAGGAATGACTCCTCTGCTGCACTGAGCAAGTAGAAATTAGAAAACAGAGTATTCTCCAACGTCCAATCAGCATCCAATGGCCTCGATTTGTTCAGCTTTTAGACAACTTTTCAACTCAATTTCTTCATTCTCAGTGCATTGTTAGATATTGGAGAAATGAACTTCATTTAGGTTCCTTAACTTTTTCTTGAGGAATTTCAATTTTTCACAAACCTTGAACACAGCAAACCCTTCCACATTTGTATCCCAAACTTCCTTCACAGTACAGTTGAAGGATGGGTGGTGCTTCCACATGCCAAAATACTTAAAAAAGGACCTTTTCCTCAAATTTTCAGCCATAGCCAAATTCATAATCAAGAGGAAATGGTTAGAAATTCTGGGATTAAGGACTCCAATCTCTGAATTTTGAAATGAACTCATCCAAACATGGTTAATTAAACCTCAATCAAGCCTTCTCAAAATAGGATCAGCTTCCCTCCAATTAGACCAGGTGAAGAGAGGTCCTGTAGTTCTAGCTTCCTCCACTTCTAAGCAGTAGCAAGCATTGTTGAAGCTTTCCATTCCTTTACACCAAATTGCTAAGCCCCCTAATTTTTCCTATACAAATCTGCACTCAATGAAGTCTCCCATGATCAATCAGTGACCATTGACCACTACCTTCAATCTGACTAGATCCGTCCACAAAAACTCCCTATCTTGCTCATTGTTAGCAGCATAAACAGAAGTCAAATTGATGATGAAACCATGGATAAGGTTGTTACAAATGCATTGAATCCTTTACCTAGAATACTCCAAAACATGAACATTCCACGTACTAGGATTCCATACCACCCAAATCCAATTTTTAACTCTAGATTCAGCACTACAATGAGGAAGAACATGCCTTCTAATAGAATAAAAATTCCGATCACTCACTTTGTTTCCAATGAACCCATAGAAGAAAGGTTTTCTACTCTACACAAATTATTTACAGCCCTACCTTTAATTAGGTCATTCAACCTATGAATATTCCAAGCTCCTATCATAAATATGTACAAGAAAAGGAAGGAAATACCCTTCTTTTGTCGTAACAGCTATACAAGGCTCCACAGGAACTTCAACTTCATCTGAGGGGATGTACTTTTCACCGAAAGAATCCGAAACATAAGAGGGAGATGAATCCATGCCTACTGCATCAAAGGACACTGAGCACTTTCCAACTTCACTTGGACCAGTATCATCAGGTGGCGCAATCAGGGGATCTTGTGATTTCGCAACATCTGAACAATCCTTTAAGAGGATGTTAAATCTAGAAGACGTAGGAATAGAAACAGATATAACAGTGGATTTATCTCTTTTCTTTTTCCTGGAGCCTCTGGCGCCTTAGGACTAGAAGATCCTACCTTCTGTTTTTCCAACACTGCCCATTGAGAGGGGGATACTATGGTTGGCTCTAGTCATTTGCAAATCATGGGTTTTGCACCTTATCACTCTTAGAAACTTCTTTCTCCGCCTGGTCCTCTTGTGAAGAAATAGCCTCCAAACACTCCTTAACAAGACACCTACTGTCATTGTGGCCGAAAAATTTACAGTGCAGACAGCTTGGGGACAGAATATGGTACTCAACATCCACCCTATGCCTTCATCCATCCCTACACTCCATGTCAAAAAACTTCAAGAACTCCCCAACAGCTTGCATCTCCTCCAAGGCCCTAGCATATTTAAATCTTCATTTTTTGCGGTGACAATATCAACTTGAAGAGGTTTATCAATTGCACTCACCACATATCCTACCCCTTCAATGTGTAGAAACTCCATCGGAATGCCCCATAGCTTCACCCAAATAGGCATCTTCTTTGGCCAAACCCTTAATAATGCCATTCCTGCCCTCCATCTCTCTAACACCAGAAGTTGGTCTACAAAATACCAAGGTTGCTGCAAAACTTTTAGGAGTGACTCCTCGTCAATGAATTTGAAAAGTAATAGCCACATCCATTAGTCAACACCTCTACTAGACCTTTGCTCCAAAATGAGACAGCAATTTTTTGCACTACCAGGAAAGCCAAATTTCGCCCCAAGGATTAACCAACAAGGGTGTTCTGCCATATTTTCTCCCCTACTTCAGACACTTCTCTAGGCAGTTTAACCACAACTCTTCCCCCTAAAGGTGAGGGAGGAAAATAAGAAAGAGCCACATTCACTTTAGGGGCCAGTGAAGGAGCTTGATTTGGGATAAAACTTCAACAAAGGACCGAGCTTGTTTAGATTTCTAGTCATGGTGGTTTTGCAAAACCACTTTTGCATCATTCTTGGTTTCTTTCTCAACTTCATATGCCACTTTAACCATAGCATTTAAAGTTTCATTGCTCGAGGTTTGACTTTCATCACAGGAGGCAAGGAGTCCAACTTGCTTTTAGCCTGCAGGGGTAGGAGCTCCACCAGAGAAGGAAACGTTTTTAAGGCTTTTTGTCTTTTTCTGCGGAGCTCTTTCAGAGTCTGCCAAAAGCACACCTTCAGGCCCCACATGTCTGAGCTTTTCTTTTGAACCTTTGGTGCCAAAACCACTCCACCAACACCACCAATCCTCCGACTACTAGACTGGTTTGAAGAGGAACCATTAGGAGGAGGGGAACCAGCAGACTTCTTCTTCCTTTTCTTGACCCGAGCTCCATCACTCGACAATAAGCCAGCTTTGAAAGAAAGCTCCAGCACAACAAGCTTTTTGTTTCTCCTGACAAAAGTTTTCATGACCAGAACTCGAAGGAACCCTAAGATACCACAACACTGGATCACACATCCAGCACAACAAAGAAACAAAGCTGAACTAACTTAAAACACTAAAGGCAATGACAGAACAAGAATAAAAGAGGACTAAAAGGGACTTGATAAAGGAAAAGATGGAAAAAAGGATGCGCTTAGAGGAGAGGAAAGCTAGAAAAGGGGTTTAAGCGAAAAAGCGGGGTAGCAGATAGGGAAAACTAGAAAGAAGGGAGAGCACTTTCTCTCTCTAAAAAAGTTTCAACATTATATTTTTTGGTTTAGGCTAGTAGCAAACGTAACATCTGTTTATTTGGCAAGTGGCTGTTGGAAAACCTCAATGAAAGAATCTCAATAGCAATAAGAGCACCAGCAACTGTTACGGTATGTGCAAGGAGGACAAAAACAATTTGATCATTTGTAGGACATTTTAAGTTTGCTTAACATTGGAATACAGATTTCTAATTTTGTGGATGTCTTGGCTAGTCCACAACTAGTTTCACGTATTCTAAAATATTTTCATCCAGGCATGATCAACTAGATGCTTATCCAATTATGACACATATCTCTTAACAAATGTAGCAATAGAAGACAATAAAAAATGCTCTTTTAATTTGTTATTTATTTTTTAACAGAGCTGAAACATTTTGGATCATTCCTGCTGAGTTAGATTCCATTCATGATCCTAGCTGTCCAGCCCTGATGTACTTGCACATAATTATGACTAGAATGTTACAGGCTCACATCTTATAATCAACTCCTCAGAAAAGCATATAGCCACCACCAGTATAATGTCCACAACAAAAAAGAAAGGGTATTACAATATTCATCATAAAAGTAAGCTAGCCACTAAATTCTTGAACCCCACAAGAAAAAACATAGAATTAGAAGCCTTTACTATTAGCATCAATTTTGCTTATATGTGGTGAGGATTGCAGAAATTTTTGTAGCATGAGCATCCTCCAGTAGTCCTCTTAAGATAGACTGAAAAAAAAGTAACACTCATCTCATAGCTAGGATAAAATTTCAATGCATAACTTATCAATTTTTTTCAAATAACTAAGAGAAGATGCATTTTTAGGTAAACACAAGAAAAGCAGAGTAGGATAAGTAGTGGAATTTATTATACTTTTCTGGTTTGGCACAAGGGTTTCCTTCCTTGCCATGCTTTTATCCTATGGCTACTGCCTCAGGATAAGCTTTTGTATTGGAACATAATAGCCCAAAGCGCTTGTTAATTTCGGTTCCAATTTCGAAGAATCACACAAGCACTTAATCATCAGTTGTGTATTTGCAAGATCAGCTTGGATACGGGTAGCTGAGGATCTTAATTGTCCATCTTCACTTTTGGATTGCAGAATGGATTCCTCCTTTGATAACCTAGAGGGCTCAACTTAGAGGCTAAGAAAGCAAGAGCAGCAGCTATTAGTTATATTGGCACAAAAGGAACTTGAAAAGTCTTGGCTCACCAGAAAGTTTGCCAGATAGAATTAGAAAGGTTTGGAGTACGACAAGACCTCTTTACCTAAATTTCACAATTGTAATTTTGTGCTTTGAGAGGATGTATCTTTTATGCAGAGATTAGGGCCTCATTGGTACCCCAGTTTTAATATTAAATCTTGTTTTGGATGCAACTACTAAAACTGGATGATATGGTCCATCTTTTTGGCCTGGTACGGTGGGCTATAACCTTGTATATACTCCAATGAATACTTACTGAACGAACAATGATAAGCAGTGAGAAAACAACTTGAGAAAATCCATCAAAAATTATGTTTTGATAAGGATTTAACCATTTGTCCTTGCCCTATTTCGATAATAAATTTTAAAAAATATTATTAGTCATTTAAAATTCTTAATGGACTTTCTCAATTTCTTTTCTCACTTATTATTATTTCTCCTTACCAAACCTATCCAAAAACAAATTCAAAGGAGGATATGAGCAAAGGAATAACAATATTCCATCTAATATAACAGGAGAAAATGTTGAGCACCTGAATATGATGATGAACGACAATTTCATATTGCTCCTTCAGGTTGGCAAAGTACACGAGTTCTTCAACTCTGCCATAACTATTACAGCAAAATAGAGTCAATGTGTTTATCCTCAAAAAAGAACCCAAAAAAAGGAAAAAAAAAATGTCAATGTAGATTTTAAGCATACTCATCAGAAGAGGGATAAAAATGATAAGACGAGTAACTGCTTCTGCTTTAAAAAAAATGATGCTTAAGATCAATAAGAGAGACCCAACACACGTAATACAGAGGGATGGAGGAAATTCAACAAGCATAATATTAGTTTTGGTGGAAGGCTACTTTATGAATGAAGTTACAGTCTAAATTATAGTCCTAACATAATTGACCAGCATCATTCTAAAGGGCTCATAACAACAGATTTAGGCCTCAAACCTTACTTCTAACTTCCTAGACAAAAAACTATTTCTTTCAAAGGGTATATGTATTTCTTTCAACTTTTCTCACTCAATTCCACATAAAGTGGGTTATATATGTAAAGAACTCGATCACCGCAATGAGATTAAATATTAATGGTTGGTATGATTCAAATCTTGTAACCAGGATTCTAAATTTGATTTGACAAAAACTTGCAACCTTGAATACAGAAGAAGTTGCTAATCAAAATAAGAAGTCATAGCCAACTGACCTTTCTAAAAGCTTCATAGTAGTTATCTCATCCAATACATCCTTGCAGTCGCTTAAGAAAGCGCGAAATTCTTTAATTATCTGATGGTATTCCGAATTACGATTCTCCAAAGCAGTGTCATCTTCTAAGAGTAATCGGTTTAACTGACAAAATTACACCCATCATTAGTGTTTGTATGTCTATTTTTTTCAGTATTTGATGATATTCCAAATCAAAAAATAATTTATTTGTATATGTAAAATCCAAAACCTAGGGAGATGAGCATTGTCATGGCAATTCTGAAAAGGCATACCTCAAACAGATCTTTTACCCTCTTTGCACCAAATTTTACATGAATAGCTTGTTTCTGGTTCTCACAGAAACTTTTTTTTTTTTTGGGTAAGGTGAGAATAATTTCATTCAAACAATTGTAAATGAGATGTGTACAAAAAAACATGTCAAAAACCTATAAAATCAAGTTAAGTATCAATAGCACCAAAAGGATACTTAGCTCAATTAAATGGCCATAAAATACAAAAGTGCTCCAAATATTAATTAAAACAACAGAAAACAGATCTAAAAAGAATATTTACTGGAGTAGCTAAAAAATCTATCCTCCTCTTGCACCTCTCCATCCAAAGGTAATAACATTCCATAGCAAAACTTTCTTTTGGAAGCCATTCAACTATTTTGGCTTTTCTAGTCTCAAAAATTACTAAAAAGAATTGGCTGTAGAGGGTGTCACTCCTTTCCAACCAGCAGCATCCTCAATATATTTCCACAGTTGCTTCACACAGGAAGAGTTATGAAAAAAGAAAAAGATAATCGTGCATTTCTTCACATTCATGGCAGAGAAAACACCTGCCCTCACTTGTTACTAGCCAAGCAACCAGCTTGTCAAGGGTCAAAGGGCTCCTTCACATAGCCATCCACAAAATCATTGCATGTCTAGGGATCATCTCTTTGTGCCACACCAAATGGTTCCATCCAACCTCCTAATCCCTACTTCTAGCTAGGCAATAGGCTGATTTGATAGAAAAATCACAACTTCCCCCTTCTCTCCAAGTTAACTTATCTGAGGTTACTGCACCTAGTTTCAAGGACCCCAAGTTACCCATTAGAACAGCCCATCTATCCCCAACTGACCAATTCCACTCATTTCCTTCAATGAAGATCTCCAACATGGTTTCCTTTGAACAGCCCAAGGTTATGCTTGCATGATCTCCCAACCAATCAAAAAGTGATCCACACGGGTGCCAATCATCATACCAAAATTATATAAGTTTACCGTTTCCAATTTTCCACTTTAGAAGTAGTCTAGCTAATGGCCTACTTTAAAGAATCTTCCTCCATGCCCAATAAGCGTCATTAGGAATTTTGATACTCCAGAAGTTTCTACCCCTTAATAGTTCCTATTTGACCTAATTAGCCCATAGAGTGACGTCTTCATCCATAAATAGAAACCATGTGTTTTAAGTGAGCAACTCTACTCCATAGTCTAATATCAATAACTACCAATCCCCCCTCCTTTTCAAGTTTGCACACATATTTCCATTTCACCCAAGCTTTAGCCTTAACTCTTCATTTCCATTCCACAAAAATCTTTCATCTTAGATTCCAACAAAGTGAGGACATTGACAAGTAAAATGAAAATCATGGACCAGTATACCTGAAGCAAAAAGAGAATATTCATTAGGAGTTGTAATCTTCCAACATATGAGAGGAACTTCCTTGTCCATTGACTTATTCTAGCTGAAAACTTCTTTACCAAGCCAATACAATCATTCTTAGAGAGGCTTACTAAAGATAAAGGGACTCCTAGATATTTTATAGGAAGAGATCCCACCTCAAACCCCAATATCTTAGCAATTTATCCTAGATTGTGCATTTCCCCTGCAGAAAAAAATGCAGCTCTTATGTGGATTTGCCCTGAGTGGAGTTCATGTAGTCCCTCTTTAATAAGCTCCATCGTCCTTGTATCACCCTTTGCAAAGATCATAACATCGTCTACAAAACATAAAAGATTGAGTTTTTCCTTTTTACATCTCCAATGGAACTTAAAATCCTCCCTTTCCCCTTTCTCCTTCGTTATCTTGGAAAACACATCCATAGCCAACACAAAAAGATATGGAGACATTAGATCAACCTTGTCTTAGCCCCTTTGAGGAAGAGAGGTAGCCTATAAGTTCCCCATTGATATTAATGGAGAATATCACAGTAGTGACACAAGCTATGATCGAGTGAATAAATTGGCTAGGAAAACCACACAATCTCAAACGATGTTCCAAAAAACCACATTGTCACAGGCCTTCATTACGTCAACTTTGATGGCACATCTCAGTCCCTTGTTTTATCATTGTGGTATCATTTTAGAAGCTTCTGAGCTACTAGAATGTTGTCCACAATCCTTCTCCTCTTAATGAAATCTGTTTATTCCTTGTTGACTAAAAAGGATAGTACCAGCTTCAAACATTCAACGAGATCTTAGAAATGCACTTGTAGACTGTGTTGTAGCCAGCAACGAGCCTAAAATCCAAAAAGGAAGAGGGATTTTTCTTCTTACGCACCACCAAGATATAAGAGGAGTTTGCCTCTCTCAACATTCTATTCCATGCAAAAAAATCCTTGGTGGCCACACAAACATCCGCCTCCATGATATCCCAAATATGATGAAAAAATCTAGCACCATAACCATCAAACCTAAGTGCTTTATCTTTGGCTAGCACACACAAGGTATTCTTTATTTCTTCATTAGTAACAAGACAAACCAAAAAAACTTGGTCTTCCACTCTTCCTTCAATATACTTCTAAGGTTTTAAGAGAAAAGCCTATTGAAGACCAAATCACTTGACGAAGTATCCACTAGAAAATTGTAGAAGTAGTTGACTGCCATCAACTTGATATTTTCCATGGAGTCTATCCTAGTCCCTTACTCATCTACCATAGATGCAAAACTGTTCTTATATTGATGTTGCTTCAAAAGGTTAAAAATTTACCTACTATTTCGACCTCCCAACTTTATCCAATTTGCTCAGACTTTTTATCTCAAAAAGGATTCCACCAAAACATTTAAAAAATAGATTTTTGCATAAGCCAACCTCTCAAGCCCCCAATCAACTGCTCCTAAATACAATCTTTCTGCTACTTGAATACCGTCCAACCTCATTTTAGCCTATTGAACACGACCTGAAATGTTAGAAAAATGAACATAATTCAACTTACTCAAATGCTTCTTGAGGATCTTCAGCTTCTTGTAAGTAGTCCCTTTACCTCTACAAGCCACACCTCTTTTATAATTTGAAGAAAAGAAGGATGCTGGCTCCTTAAATTAAAATACTTGAAGAAAGATCTTCTCAACTGAGATCTTAGCACAAGATTCATCACCAGAGGATTATGGTCGGAGATACTTAAGTTGACTATCCTAGTCTCTGAGTTTTGGAAAGTGCTCATCCACTGTTGGTTCACTAAACCATGATCAAGTCTTCTTAGCATAGGATTAGCACCATTCTGCTCATCCAAGTAAAGAGTGGGCCAAAGGTTTTTGCTTCCTCCACCTTCAAGAGATGACATGTGTCATTAGAGCTTTCCATCCCCGTAGAAACAACTTCTAGGCCCCCGACTTTCTCTTCTAAAAATCTACAGTCATTAAAATACCCCATAATCAACCAAGGGTCAGCAATGGCAGGTTTAAGCTTCACCAAATCCTTCCACAACTCCTCCCTAATTTGCTTGTTATCAGCAGTGTAGACAAACGTAACCAGAATAGTAAATCCCCCAACAAGATTGTTGCAGCTGCAATGTAAGTACTGGTTTGATGAGTCCAGAACACTCACATTCCAAACATTCAGTTTCCAAGTAACCCAAATACAATTAATACACCTGGATTCCAAACTCCAAAGAGGAAGAAGATGATTTCTAATTCTTTGAGAATTTTGTTCTTTAATTTTTGTTTCAAGAATCCCCCAAAAAAAAAAAGAAATCTTTTCCTTACTATAAAACTTATTTACAACTCTACTTTTAGCAGGATCATTCAACCCCCGAATATTCCAAGCTCCTATCATGGATATATACAAAAAATGAAAAGAACACTAAATCAATGTGCCAAGACCCTGCTAATAAGCTTCAAAATATAATTATCAAAATGGAACTAAATGCTTGCTCAAAGACAACTTATTCCCCCCCACAAGAACAAGTGACACTTCCATCGTGGGATAATGATTATCAATACATTTTGTTGGCAAAATGGAGCAAGATACAGATAGAATTGCAAACATTAAGAAATAGAATAGAGAAGAAACAACTATTACTTTGTTTGATTATAATTACAACGGTATAACAATAGATTAGAAATATGTGAAAAATATCAATATACCCTTGTCTCAAACCAGGCTCCATTGTTGGTTTGGGTCATATGGGTAAAATATGGAAATATGGAAGAAAAATCCAAAGAATAACTAATTTTTTTGTCTTGAGAAGGAATTGCAATTCCTTATTTAATAGCAATAATCCCATGGGAATGGTTATTCTGCCAGGCAAACCTAATAATAGCTCTGTGAGGGAAGAACAGTCATTATATTTCACTCTTATGAAATCAACTAAACATACTATAAAGATTTACTGTAATAGGGGCTAGCAAGATAGACCTAAGGCAAAGACATTTTACAAATGGATGCAAAAGCCTTTCCCCTCCATTTATCTGTATATTTATATTTTTTAGTTTTTTTTCCATTCCTTTTGCATTCATATGAAACAAAGAACAGAAACAGAACAAAGGAAAATGTATAAAGAACAAGCGCCTCGATAGAGATCTAACAATGGTCAATTTTAACTACTACAAAAATCAAAGCTGAAGAAACAAAACCTTATCCAAGTATAGTTCAGTAATCCAAGTGGAAATCATTGTAATCTGACATTTATCATCCTTGGCAAGGTTATCAAGCTTCCTCAGCAAGAAAGTTCTCAAAGCATCCTGTGATCAAGAATATAGCAGTAGCATTTGAAACAAGTAGAACTTGTAAAGGTCGATTCATTTTGTTGATAAAATTGCATGAACTGGTACAGATTCAATGATCAATCACCTGCTCTCCCACACTGATAAACCTGAGCGCAATCTCCTCAAATGATAGGATGTAATTTATCTGTCATATTACCATTTATCAGTATTGGAAATATGTGCAAACTTGCAACTAATTGTAGATCCAGTTCATGCAGTTGATTAGCAAGGTCCCCCCACTGTCATTTACTTCTTGAGAAAGGTTTCTTTATCATAAACTCATCAAATTCATAACTGGATATAAGTGGCATAAACTGATATTTTACAAATGAGGGATGCTTGGAATTAACTTACTATCAAGAGGGAAGGAAAAGAAAAATAGAAACTGGAATCAAGAATGAAAGAGACAACAACCGCATGTTTGAAGCAATCTATATAATGAGAAGATTGGGAAAAGTTTCTGTTTAAGCATTTTGGATTTTTAAGGAGCAAGATTCTCCCATTTTACTAAAATATAATGAATTACATGTGATATTTAGATGTCCATATTAAAAAGAATATTCAAATGTCTATAAGTGTCAATGTCAGTTCTTTAAGCAGAATGGATACAACAGAGCATCATTGGCCGTCCAATTCGAGAATTTACTTTAGCATAGAACGATGCAGCCCTAAGAAATTCCCTGGAAGTAAATGCTGCTTCAGCCTGCAGAACAACACTTAATGTTATTTTCTATGACTTTTTAAAAACATATCTGGTAACTGTATATAGTGAAGATCATGAAGCAGCTGACCCAAAAACAAGAAAAGCTCAACATCAGAAGACACTATTGAAGAAGGCATGACCTGAACAAGATAAACTTGATCCCTCTGAAGTTGGTCACAACAATTTGCCAAGGCAGCAGCATAATCCTTCATGTCAAGATACACCTTCCACATATCTCGACCCTCATCATTAACGGAAACCTGAAACATGTTCTTAATTTTAACCATAAAAGATCTTGTGCAATTCTTATCTCTTTTGTTTGTTTAATGCTCAAAATAAAAAACAAACCTGGAAAATAGAGTTTTGGTCATATGCATAAAACAGCCCAGCAGAGGCATCACTACATAATCCAATGATACCTCTTGAAACTGACTCTGACGACTGATCAAACTGAAGCTCCTCAATGATCTGCTCACTAATCCTGTTTACAACCTATGAGAATGACCAAAGTTCACAAGATACTCAAACATCAAAGCTGAAGCATGGAAATGAATATAAATACAGCATATGATTATATTGTTGGAAAATCAGAAAGATAGATCAGTATGGTTCCAAATTCTGACGAACTTCCAAGTTGCAACCACAATGCATGAAACCAAATCAATAGAAAAGAAAGGAATGTCCAGGAGAATGGAGCCTACACAAGATTACATAAAGCCTATACCTTTAGAATTTTGACCGAACTACAGAACAATCAGCTATAAATATAAATAGAATTTTGTATTATGGCAACCTTCAACATTAAGTTCCATCACATGTAATGACAAGGTGGGACATAAACTCAAGACCTCCCCCTCTGGATTTTGGCTAGAACCACCAAAAATTCTTCTAAAGAGTAAGATTATAGACAATCATGTAGTTAAATATTTATATTTCAATGGTGCTCATAGGAATATTGATGAAACATTCCTTACCTTTCCTTACGATAAATATATAAATGCAATTAACAGTTGAATCACAAAAAATGGATAAAACCTGTGTACGATTTATTGCGCTGAACTAGCAATATATACTCTTGCTTGTGTGTGTGGCCTGGGAGGGTGGGAGGGTTGGGGGTTTAAAGTTGGATTTATGATGAAGAAAATACAAAGGGTATACCCACTGAATAAAGCAATGATAGAAACATGCCAGGAGACCTTAGAAGTTGATCGGTGCACCATAAAACAAAGGGTCCAAAGATCAATATCTTGGCATTACAAGAACTCAAGTGCTCCATCAACTAACAAAAAGAAGCAAGAATTCTAAGACCATGCCTTCTTTCATTTCATTCCTTCTAAGAATAGAAGAACACAAGGTTAGTTGCCTTCTTCCAAGCTGCTAGAGATGCGCACCACAGGAGTTGAACAACTCTATAATAGAGTTAGCTCCATAAGGAACAGGAACTCACTTAGTCTTGGATATACTCTTATAATTTCATCCAGATTTGAATCACAAAAGGACTAGAGAAAGAGATGTTTGTGGGATCCTCCTCTGAGTTACACAATTAGCATTTATTTTGATCCGCTATACCCCAATGAACCAGTTTACCAAGAGTATAGAGCCTTTGTTAAGTAACTAACCAGACAATAATACATTCCGTGGCAAATTCACTTTAGACCACAAAATCCATGCCAAGGAACTTGATAGCTAGGGACTCTAATAGCCAAGTAAGCACACTAAAGATAGTTCTTTTGACAGCTACTCTTACATACAAATTTATCCCTCTGGTTGCTTATTGGAACAAATTACTGCTAAATCAGCCCTAATAGAATCACAAACATGCCAAAAGGCCATTGCAATTGTTGACCATTGATACCCAAGCAAAGCAAGCTTCTTGAGGCCATGATGTGCAATACATGGTTCATTCATCCAACTAATCACAAAGGGGGCCATCAGAGTACCACTCATTATACCAAAGAGATATTCGTTCACGTCCCCAACTTCCAATTTGAATAGACTTCATGTTAATGGCATTGCTAACAGAAGTTTGCGCCACAACCAAGACATACTTCCAGGAATATTAATGCTACAAGAACTCCTACCTTTAAAGATTTTGAATTGTATCCAACTAGGCCACGATGAGTTTTAAATGTTAGTATAAGATATCAGACGTGTTTTAGTTGACTGACCTCATTCCAAGTTGAGAGATCAATAATCTCTAGGCCCCATTACTTCTTAGGTTTACAAACATCTTCCCATGCCACTTTAGCTTTTGCCCTTCTTTCATCATTGCCATTCCATAAAAACTGTTTAAACTTTCATCATGGCCAAAGCAAACACATTCTATAGAATGAGGTAGCTACTGGTACTTCAGTGAAATAAGAGCAATAGACCCATCATCACATTCCATTTCAAAGATCTGGGGAAAACCAGATTATACTTCCACTTCCATCTCTATGGAGGCATGAACACAATGCATTCTCCCACTTGGAGCCACCATTGTGATGTTTTCTTGGAGAGGATGCCAAGGGTACTTAGCTGCATAGCTTAAGCCCTCCTTATGCAAAAACTCCATGGGAACTTTATAACTTAACCATACCAGCATCTTCTTGGGTTGAAATGGGGCAAGAGATATACCAATGTTCCAACATTCAAGGACAAGGAACTGGTTTGCAAAGTACTGGGATTGAAGGATAGAAGCTTCATCAGAGAAGTTAGACAAAGAAATGCCATAGCGATCATTAAACACTTCAAGAAACCCCTCATTAGCCCAAAGAGATCGGGCTATCTTTTGGACAGATAGAAATGAGATGCTACAACCAGATAAGTAAATTATTAACCATGGATAAATTGGTTAATCATTCAGAGAAAGCTATTGACCAAGGATAAGTGGTGAAATTGGGGGGTTAATTGATGCCAGCTATTGTTATTTGTGCTTAGATGGTGAAGAGAACCGCAATCATTTGTTCCTACTGCCCTTATGCATGGAATCTGTGGAAGAGTATTCAAGCTGCCATTATATGGCCTATCCACATACCATCAGAAGCTTCCTCTTTGGAAAATTTTCTACACTCTGCTGCTGCTATGAAGGACATTCACCGAAGAGCATTTGCTATTGGTTGCTACTTTCAATGGAAAGAAAGGAACAGAAGAAGAGTGGGAGAACCGGCAAATTCTTTTGTAGTAGTTTTATGGATTGTTTTATGTTGTATTTCTTAATTTGTCTATGAGCACTTAGAGGCTTATTGGCCATATTATCCAACTAAGTATCCTTTTGTTTTTTGTTGATACTTAGTTTGATTTTATAGGTTTCATGATGTGCTCTTTTTGTACATCTCTCATGTACATTGTGAAATGAAATATATCTCATCTTACCCAAAAAAAGTAACCCACTAGTGTTTCGCCAAAGTCTTCCACCCACTGCTGAAACAACCTTCCACGGGGTAAATTGAATTTGATCTCCCCACGAGTGGAGGGAAATACTCAAGGGGAACATCAACAGATGGTTTAGGCAGAGCTAAGGAACTTGAAACCACTTCTGCAAAGGTTGTAAGCATTTCGTTAGGAGGCTCCTCTTTTGTCCTTTTTGCAGAGGTAGCAGCACGATTTTCCATAGCTTCTGCAGCTTTTGTCATGGCTAACAAGATAGGATCACTAGTAGACATTTTGCTATTCTTAGAAAGGGCAGTGCTAAGCTGAACACCTTTAGATCAGTGTTACAAGATCGGTTTTGAAAATTCATTCTTTGGGCCCATTAATTAAAAGAACCCAACGATCCCTTAGTTAGGGCTCTTTTTTTAGAGAGAACCCCATGATATCCTTTAGAATTTAATAATCCTAACTTTTCCAAAAATGATAGAACTTCTCTTTATTTTTGTCCTTTTTGGTACATATATTCTGAGACCCTATTGCAGTTGGATTAACTGCTTCATCCAAAATTGTCCAGTCCGACATTTACTCTATTTCTGACATCTAGCATAACTGCAATCTAGCCTATTTCAAATAAAATAACTGTTAAACAATTTCCCTCCACAACATCTCTGACTTCCTAGACACAAGACCTCTGACTAGTACAATAACCATTGGTCACAACACTGCAAACAAACTCACCACATAAGTACGCACCTACAACAACTAATAAATTACAGCACACACAGAAATTACAAATACATCCATTCTCAGTTTCCTTATTCTTCTTGTGTGAATACAATTTCTCCAAAGATTCTTCTGTTGCTTGTGATTCGCGCATAACAGTTGGCCTCAGGACTAGAGCTAAGAATATGCACATAACTATTTTCTAGACACATTCTTTAACCAAGGGTAAGAGAGGTCACACCATTCTCTCACTAGTTTCAGACAAAAGGTCCTTACTAGATGTAGGAGGCAGTATTGTGTCTCTTTTTAAGATGGAGAAGGGTTAGAAAGTGGTTTTTCAGAGGACGCACATCAGGAATCATGAACATGGCTACCTCTAGGCACATGAGTTATCCTACAAGACTTACACACCAGTATAATAGCTTGTGCTACAGGTTGAGCAAGACACATACTTAGTAATCTGTAAACCAGATCCTTGTACAATTTGTCATGAGTATTCATAGACCTTAACCGCCACATAACCTTTGTTGCTCACCCTCAAGTCCAATATAAAAAGATCAGCATGGCTCTTGAGCAACATCCTATCCTCTACTAGCAAGTACATCAACTTTTTTAGCTTTCTAGGAAAGTTTTGTTTAAATTCACCAAGTTTATGTAATTACCCTGTCAAGCAAGAGACAAATGAAAAGCTAAGACACACCTTGACTTTGTTTCCAATAAGAAGCAGGAAGTGGAACTCAGACACTGCCAAAGAACTAGGTTTAAGAGCCTCCAAACCATCACAAAATTTTGAATATCCCAAGAGCGCTTTGTTTTCCACAAAATTTTCATCTCCATCAGGAAAACTACATGAAGAAAGCCCCAAATTAATCGAAAGATGGTACTTTGACAATTTGCATGAAATTTAATCTTTAGTGTTAGCTATATAAAACCAAAATTTTTTTCCTCTTTTGGGTTTTTAAAAAAAAAAGAACCATAATTGATAGTTCAATTGACAAAACTTGACTCAATCTTTGATAAGTCTACTCACTGAGTCAAAACAAGAAGCAATGTGGACTATTTTTGACATAAAGAGAACAAAGGTTAAAGATTACCTATGTGTTGCTCCAAAATTTAGTCCACCATGATATATTCCAGCTCCAGAAAGCCAAGCAAAATGCATGGCCCTCCTCTGCTTTATATAGAAATGCAGTTCACTGAGAAAGATCAAGGTCAAAAGGAAACATAATTGAGAGGTTTTTAAAAAAATAAAATAAAAATAATATTTAAAAAAAGAAAGAACTCACAAAAATTTAAATAAAGGCAATGCTTGTCAAAAGCGACACTGAGCAGCCTCTTATAAGAACCATTGTTGCCACAGTTTAACAATGTATCACTACTTCAGTATTAATATATGTTACAACAAAACAATATAAGAATAAAACTGCATCCATATAAAAACACATGCACATACACCGATGTGCTTTACAAGGTTTAAGTAGGATGAGAAAAGACAAATAACGTTCGCAAGAAGAGTGTTTCACAATATATGGCTCATGCTATGCTCCTTTAGGTCTTATCTGAATGAAGGAAAGATGAGAGGAAATGGGGGGAGGGAGAACACTGCATGCAAGGGAAAATGAAGAAAAATAATACGATAACACCAGAAAAGGATTTGGCTTTGAGTTCTCACATAGCTGGTCATGAGCACAATACAAGAGGACAAGAAGGAAGAAAACATACCTTTTTGGAATTTCACCAGGAAGTTCCATGAAATGTACTGCACGATCTATGTATCTGGAAAAGACAGCCTAAGACATGCACGAAGACAGCAAGCCTCAGTTTTACAAAATGTGATGGAATTACTAGTGTAAATATCAGAAATGATGTATTTGTCCGTAAGCAGATGTGCCAGTAAGGCCGGAATAGACTAGATTTTGCTAAACCCTAGTCATCCCCAAACAATCAATTCATACTGGGTTAGAATCAAATTTTTCATTCACAGAAAAAAGCGGCCAGCTGGCTAAGAAACTGCTGAATGGCTCAATCTTTGTAGATCTAAGGTATGATTCTACTTTTCTCTCTTTTTTGGGTGGATATGTACAGCAGCCCTACTGGCCAATTATCCTTAGTACAGGACCATCGGCTGACTATAGTCAGTCTAGTCCTACGAGGCAGAGACAAACCAGAAGGCACCACATATCAAGCAGCATGGAGATTCCTCACTTTCCCAAAGGACCACTTCCCATAAGAGTAAACTTAAATATAATTTACTGGAAGGAAAAGATGCACTGAACTATGTAATACCACGAAGGAAAGCAAATGGTCAAACTTCATAGGGGAAATTAATAATAATAATAGGGATTCTCAACACTGTGGCCTGCTTCACCTCAGTGTACAATTAATATGGATAATCTAGTAAATAACCAGTGCACTCAAAAGCAACAGAGGAAAGCATCAAGTGACAGTAGATAACAATTGCATTTGAACACTATTAAAAACATTAAAAAGATGTTGTATAACTGAGAGATAATACTTACTTCTAGTGATCCGATACCAGTGAAAGAATAGAGCCGTGTGGGAGTAACTGCCATCAAGTAATATCTAGTGCCCGTGCTCACCGTAGCTGTTTCCATCTAAACATAGCGGAAGAAGAATATATTAAACTTAATTTATAGCAACAAAAGGATAATTCATCTTAACAAAATTTTTCTGATTCAGTAATCAGTAACCTTTAGTGGTCATACTACAAATTTTAGCATGATATATGTACCCAGCTCGTGACAAGCCTTAGTATAGAAGGAAAGGGCACTCGATCTACTGGTGCCAATTTTTCCTTTTCTGTAACTTGAAACCTCTAGTTCCTTATCAATATATATAAATACAACAACACTCAAGCATTATTCCCAAACTCTAGTTTTTTTTTCTTTTTTTTTTACTTTTTTCCATATATTGTGTAATATATTCATAGGATCCTTATTCATGTTAACTACATGTAGGTCACTAGCCAACTCAAAGCCTGGTTAAAGGAAGAGAGTTATGTCAAGTTAACAGCCAGCACAAAACTTTATCGACTAACAAGAATATATATAAACACACAATTTTCCAAAATAAAAACACATGCTGCTAAGGTACTTCTCATGGCATCAGACGTGTATTTTACTCAAGAACCAAGGTTCCCAGCTAAATTTAGCATGTTATGCTTGTTTTGGTTATTTATAACAAATTGATAATATGAAGGCATCAAGGTGGTTTCAGCACACTGAAGTTTGCCCATATAAAAACAGGTAACATGCCACTTGACCACATTGTGCCCAGTCTCCCTCATTTATTTATTTAATTATTTAATATTTTTTGCCACTCTCCCAATACTGTCCAGGTTGACGTCTTATCATGATCTTCCACAATTCCATATGATTCCATCAGATATATTCATCTAAAAAAATTCTGTTTCAAGATCAAAATTCAAAGTTGCTTTTATTATTCTACATCAAATTGATCCTCACTGACTAAAAGCCATGGTTTTAGCTTTGGCTTTAGTTGCTCTGCAAATAATAAGCGCAGGGTTTAGTCTATGGCTGATAGTTTTTCAAATTAAAGTAATACCCAGCTGAACACAAGACAGATTAAACATGTTATAATGCTCATTCCTATACAAATGTATGCACAGCAGAATTCAGAATGTAATCTAAGGACACATGTTAAAATAAAATATTTTAAAAATTAAAGGAAAAAACACAAAAAGTAAAAAGCAAAACAAAAAGCAAAACAAAAAGCAAAACAAAAAGCAAAATCCATTTCCTGAATATGAAGGGAGAAAAAATGTGCGAATGTACCTGCAATCCAGTAAAAGCCTCTGGAAGTTCTGCTAATTGAAAGAGAAATTTTATATACTTTTCCCTCTTGTCTTTTTCATCCACAGCCATTTCATGAAGCTGCCCATTGTCTGTACCAAGAATAACTTCCTTGGTGGAAGCTGCCCTTGCAAATACAAGATGTAACAAAAATAAGAATATAGACAAGCCTATACTCAAGTATTGACTATGACAACAATAACTTACCTTCTGTAATCTGTTGTTTATTCCAAGCAACAGCATTCACTATTAGCCCTCTTAATTTGCTTAATACACGGGGCTTGCTCCACTTTGCATGAAGATAATAAGTTTCTGAACCTCCATTACCAACTACTGTGGCTATACAATGGCTGCCTCCAGGATCAACAAATACACGGTGGATGGCTTGCTCTCCAGTGCGACCAACAGTGAGATCAAACTCTACATTTCAGAAAGTTCTTCAGAACTTAGAGTAGATATTTCATTTGTTAGTCAATTGCATGAAGCTTTTAACTTTGCTAGGAAAGCTTCATTTTAGGGTTTGGACAAGTACAACTAGGGGCCACAAAACTTTTTACTAGGTCTTGGCTTTGATTTAGTCTTGATCTCCGGTCTACTGAACTCACCGTTTAAGTGTATTTTATGAACAAAGGTAATGCAAATGAAATCTGAAACTATGACTTGCTCAAATTCTAAGCATTCCTACTCCAATGCCAAAGGCAATGATAAAAATTCAGCACTTGAAGCAAATTCTTGATATCAATTCAACCAAACTTAAACTTTGTGGATGAAGCGAAACTTAGGCTTTTTCAAATCATAAATCAATTTCAACTCAAACTAACGCATATAAGTAGTCCATATGTATATCAATGTCAGACCGTGAGTTAATCGAATTCTATCCCAACTTTGAACTCTATAGACCAAATATGAAATCACGGCTAAATTCCTTAAAACACACCACAATGTACATCAACAATGTCGCAGTATGAAACGAAAGCTAACAAACTAAGGAAACTATCTCCAATGAGTTTTAGGATATGATAACACGGAAGAAAAATCCTAGAAGCCGAGACCATGAGAGATGAGCCAGAATTAAACTTGACTGTAGCAGATTAACAGAAGAGAGAGCATCTTGTAGAAAATGAATCTTCCAACTCTTCACGATTACCTAAACAATCAAAACCAACCACATTCCCCTAAATTACACTGCAATCGTCGAAAGTCCTTCGTCAATAACGATCGAAACAGTGGAATCGAACCGACTTATACAGAATGAAACTTTAAATCCTAATCTTCGCCTAAATAAGCAGAATTTATGCTGAACTACATTCCCTTGAAATAGAACTACAATTGCAATAGCGAAGCTAAAAAGCAAGCTTGAATCGGGTGTAGGTATCTGTACCGAAGAAATCACCAACGCCGAAATCGTGACGAATGATCCAGCCCTTGCTAGTTCCCAAAACGATGACGTCGTTGCCGGCGGCCATACAAGTGATCAATCCGCGACCCTTGGCGGCGAATCTCTCCAAGAGATCGACCGTGAACACCTGTCTTCCGACACCTTCCATGGTTTGCGGTCGATCGAGCTTTGAAACGGATATCCAGTGATTAAAGGAATGTAATTGAAATGGAAATGGAATGTCTAGAGGGCATAATTTAGTATTTTATGCTTCGTTGGATAACTAATTGGGATTGGGATTTACGTAACGTTAAAAGAGTCTGAGCTATCTCGCATGTACCAACTTCTGAAAGTAGCGGATGCCTTCGTGTTCATGGTGTGCCTTCCCCTTTTATGCATGGGTTTATGTACTGCTTTTCCTTTATACGTTCGAGAGGAGGGATTCTTATTACCTATATTTATTTATATATATATATATATATTATTAAAACTTTTAAAACCTTAAATAATCATCGAAACAATATTTTTATTATTTTTATTTATTTAACCTTTTAAATAAAATTTTTATTATTAATAAATAACTTTTTAATACATTCAATTATAAATATAAAATAATTTAAAGATTTTAAGAACCCTCCCCTATCTCTCTTCCCCTTCTCCAACATTCCCAATACTCTCTCTCTACTACTTATTCCTTTTAACATTTCCACTGCTTCTTATTTATTTCCTCACCACTCTCATTTTTTCTCTTTTCTTAATCTATTATTATCTTTTATCAATATTATAATATATTTAATTATAATACATAATTTCATTCATTTTATGCACATACAATAAGAGTACATCATCACTAACCAAGAATAAAGTTTTTAAACTACCAAATAATTATTTTCGGTGTTTTTATAAATTTAATGATTATTAATATCATATTAAAGATTTCAACAGCTAAATCAATCATAACTGAAACCAATCATGAATGAGACAATGATGTAAGGTCACATTTCTCCCTTTTCCCATCTTTTGTGGTTTTATTGCGCTAGTGAATGTAGAATTAAAAGGCATATTGTACCTTATTTTAATCAAAATATAAATTGATGTATCTAAAAATTTAAATTTACATATGATTATTTCTTATAAATAATGCACAAACAAGAAATATCAAGAAAAGTATCAATCATTTTGACAACTATAGATTTTACGTATAATTATTTGCAGTTCAAGTACGTTATCCACTAATATTATTTAAGTCAGAAAACCTTAAGTAAACATCCTCTTTAAAAATTATTATTTAGTCCCCAATTTAATAATAAATAACAACAAATTAATTCAATAAAGATATATTTATCGCTATTTTTATTTAATTTGTTTATGATCAAGACATATCACACCTAAGGGGATCAATATTGGAAAATATAAAACAAAAATGACTCAAGCAAACCTTAGCCTCTCAAAGGATGAATCAAGTGACCAAGTCTGATGTAGTCAAAAATGATTGGCAATCGATGAGGATAGTTATTCAAAAGCATCTAATTCGAATGGATCAAGGATGAATCAAGGCCTATAGACAAAGCGCATGTCATTTAAAGACTCGATGCTCACGAATATTCCAGGAGCATATGAACGGCATTGCTTTGAAATGCGCCCATTGTAGGTGACATGGACCATGATATCGAGAATGCAATTAAAGAGAAGAAGTAATTGAAGGAGCTAATGAACCAAGGGGAATGCCATATTGTTTTCTCAAAAGCAAAAAAAAGAAAGCATATGTATGTCCTGGCAATTTATATTTATTGAAAAATCATAAGACCCAGTCTAAGATATAAGATTCTTTCAAATCGTCGTAAAGATCTATTAGTAATCTAAAATTCATAAACGTGGGTATGAGAATTTATTTGTTGATTTTAGATAACAATATAAATTTTAAATGGATTATACAAAAATAGATCATGGTTTATTAACAGTTATTACATAATGCTAAAGAAATGGGAACATGATTTCTATACAGATCAAACGACTTTCAATTCTATAGCACTATAGGTGTGAATTTTAGATCTCCTAATGGAGAATTTACCCAACCCTTATGATTTGAAAAATTGGAGAAAAGATTAGATCAGTGTTATGTCATGATTCGTACACCATGAGGTTAGAAAGAGACAAGTTTGTACGCATTTGTGTTCAAGTAGACGTTAACACAGCTCTAAAACATACCATAGTCATAAAAAATCTTAAGTACCAAATCCAATATGAGGTTCTTCCTAAGTTATGTGGTTTGTGCGAATGAATGAGTCGTAATAAATCAAATTGCCCGTTTAAAGATATAGAAATGAAGGCCATTGTACAAGAGGATGCAAGGAATAGTGGAGAATTCAATTATGGTCAAGATATTTTAAATAAAGGTAGTCAAGGTTTAAATGTGAAAGAAGGACAATGCATGCAGTCAACTTCAAAGAATAAATGTGTATAGGACTTGGAGGCTTTGAGAAAGGGGGAAACAAGAAAAACATATAGGAAAAGGGAAGTATTAAAGAATACTGAAAATATAGGTATAGACATAGGGAAATTAAATGATGATAAGTACAAAGAGTAGGTGAAAGTGCAGTACAAAATGACTGCGTAGAAAAAACGGGAACTAAGACGATTAATTAAAAACTTTGAAACTAACAGAAAGGTAAAAGTAAATATGTCCCTAAGATTAACGTAAGAATAACCAAAGGGGTATGTTGGATCAATTACAAGAAAATGAAAAGGTACCAGTGGAAACTGTATCTTTTCAAGATATTGGTGTAACTTTTGAAAATCTAACGGATGGAAATTTAAAAGGAAAGCAAATCCAAAGGGAATCTTATCCAGCTTCATGCATAATAACCTAAAACGAGAGAAAGCATCAATAGAAAAAGCTCCTAAAATCCCGAGCAAAAACTAAACCGAAAAAATGGTTTGAATTTTAGAGGTAGAACTAAACCTCAAAGTGTTGAACAATGAGTCGATCTTATCAAGAGTACATTCCAACATGAGGATGCTCGATATCAGGGTGGGATCATCTTCAAGGTAAGTAATTGTGGAATTACTAAGTATTGTACTAACAAAGACAAGATGGAAAAGGGAAAGGATACTAGAGATCATGCTCCGACCAATCAAACGTATAGGGAGATTCCATTATCAAGGATAGAATATAATCTGGATTATACTAAGGTGTACCCTTTTAGTAAGAATGTCAATGTACAAACTGGATATTCTAGGTAACGACTTCCTTAACTCATTGGAATTATCATGCAAGATGGTGGCCAAAAGAATACTCTTGAATCGGGAACATCCTCTAGATATTTAGAAGGTACCATTCATGGTCCCAATGATAAAGGAAACGAAGTTATCACTATTGCTAATATCATGGGAGATGCAAATGGTGACGTTGTACACTCCATTTAAGCCAAGTCAGTAGACGTTGACCATTGACCACTTTGTAAAACCGATTAGTGGTATTAAATTTTTGCATATCTGGTCATAACAGATTTTATGGACACTTTATCATCTCATATGATAAGGTAGCCTTTCAAAGCTTTGTCCTAGAATGTACAAGGGGCCAACTTAGAGTATCGTTGCAGGGCGATTAGAGATATTATTCAAAAATATAAGTCGCAAGTCATGATCACATTAGAAATTAAAATGGGTTGTGATGCCTCTATTAACTCAAAGGATTACTTACGCTTCAATTGGATTTTGTGCTTTGAAGTTGAAGGCTTCAATGATGGGATTCTAATGGTTTGGAATGTAAAGGATGTGATCATTCACCCACTACAAAGTCTCACATCGACATATCTTCACAAAAATCCAAGTAAACAACTTAAATCTTATTTTGTATTTATTCGCTATTTATGCTAGTCCTAACTACAACCTCGTTGTTTCTTATGGAATGATCTTTCAAATATGTCAAATTCATCAAAAGGTCCCTGGCTCCTAATGGGAAACTTTAATAAGATTTTGTTTAGGGATGAAAAATGGGGTAGGGTGGAATTAGGTTAAACCTAAGTGATGGCGTACTAGAATTGTTTAAATAGTGTAGTATGGCTGACTTAAGCTATGTAGGTCCACAATTTACTTGGTCAAAAAAGTTTAAGAATCTAAGTTACTTGATATAAACACGACTCGACCGCACTTGGGCAAACTATGAATGGAGAAAAGTTTTCCTTAAAACCAAAATTTTTCATCTTCCCTCATACCAATCGAACCACCTCCCGATTCTTCTTAACATTAGATCAAGGATTATGGGTAGACTAAACCCTTTGCACCTTTTTCAGTTTTAACCCATGTGGTTGCCACACCCATCATTTAAGGATTCGATAGCATCAAAGTGGACTTGGCCACATTTTAACATTTTGACTTATTTACCTAAGTTCATTGAGGCCTTAAAGTTATGGAATAGGGAGGTTTTTGAATTACTTCCTCGTAAAAGGAGGAAGGTGATTGAACAGATTAAACATGTCAGAAAGCAATTATATGACCAACCAAATTAGTTCTTAATTAAAAGGGAAAGGCAATAATAAGAGGAATTGAAGTTTATTGCCAAACAAGAAGAGTTGTTATAGGTGGCTAAAGCAAGAGTAAATTAGATTATTCATGGGGAGATAAATACAAAGTTCTTTAATGCTAGCATTCTTGCAAGGAAATCTAAATCTAAAATTTGTGAATTATTTGACTCAGTGGGTAATTGGGTAAGTGAAGAAGTAGAAATTCAAAAGCTCCTAATTAACTATTATAAAGATCTATTCATGACAAACAAAGAAGCCATCCAATTGTTTAGTGAGAGATGAGTGAGTAATCAAAGGGAGCTTTCAAATGAAGAATGAGAGGAGCTCAATAGCGAATGGACTAGTACATGAATCAAGAAAGGTTTGGGGTACATTGGCACTCACAAATCACCACTGGTATATGGCCTCCATGTAGGATTCTGTAAGGTATGTTGGGATATAGTGGGTAGTATAGTATCTGATGTTGCGAAGACCACCTTAGAGAAAGGTGTCATACCTGAAGAACTAAATAAAACTTTGATTATATTGATTCCAAAAATAGCTAGAGTAAACAAAGTAAAAGATTTCAAAACCATAATCTTGTGTACTGCTTTATATAAAGCAATCAATAAGAGTTAAGTAAACAGAATTAGACTCCTCTTAAAGGAGCTCATCAGGCTAGAGCAACAAGCTCTATTCCAGGTAGATTGACCATGGACAACATCATAGTTTTCTAAGTAATTCTTCATATGTTGGGGAAACGCAAGGGGAAAATAAATGGATTGCTGATTAAACTTGATTTAGAGAAAGCTTATGACATGATGGAGTAGAACTTCGTATATTGTGCGCTGCAGTGTTTATGGTTTCCTGAACATTAGCTCAAGATTATAAGTTCCTATCGAAGTACCATCGGTTATCGGTTAATTTTCAATGATGCTATGACAAAAAGCTTCATTGTAAGTAAAGGGTTATGATAAGGGGACCCTCTATCTCCTTATCTTTTCATTTTGGCAATGGAGATCTTAAGCCAAATGATCCATCGAAAGGTAAATAATAAGAGCTGTAACCCTCTAAAGATTAGAGGAATAAGATTGGAGCTTTCTTATCTATTCTTTATGGATGATTTAATCTTAATGGGTGAAGCGGAGAAAGAAAGTGCTCTACAAATTAAGAATGTCATAGACTTTTTTTTGTAGAATTTCAAGTCAAAGGGTAAATTATGCTAAATGAAGTATTGTCTTCTCACATAACACAGAAGCTTCTCTAAAGCAATAGATGGTAGACGTGTATGGAATTCGTTTAAAATGCAAACATAGGGAAGTATCTTGGAATCCCTATCAAGGAGGAGGGAAAATTAAAATCTGAAGATGTCAATTTTTTCCTAAATAAAGTGTGAGCGAAATTATTAGGATGGAAGTTGAAGTTGCTGGGTATGGCAAGAAGAAGATTACTAATTGCATCCTCCTTTGAGAGTACTATTAATCATTATGCACAGGCAATTCCTTTCCTTAGAAAATTCATTGAGAAAGCTAAGAAGATCCATTGAGACTTCTTGTAGGGCTCAATACAGGAATCTAAAAAAATTCATTAGATTAGTTGTCAAAAATTAAGTAGCCATAGTTAAAAGGGAGGTCGTGGCATGTTGGATATTTAGAAGAGAAATAGGGCAAACTTTGTCAAGCTGGCAAGGAAGGTCAAGAAAAATAATAATAATAAACTACTTTAGACACACCTCATTAATCAAAGATACAAAATTGAACTAACATAAAAGAGGATTAAAAGCATATCATCCTTTTATAAGGGTCTGACTAAGGCATTAAGCTAGTTAGAAGAGCAACTGCATATGAAGATCATAAATTGAGCCAACACAAAGTTGGATTGATATCTAAATTAAGAAGGCTAGAGTATATTCTCAACTCTATGGACCACTTGTTGAGCATGTTCATGAATTATTAATTTGCCAAGCTTGTGATAACACTATTGGGTAGAAAGATGAAGCTATAGGATACCCTTTAGATGATGAGATTAAAGTTAAGCTAGGGAACATTTTCCTCAACCTTGCAAATGAAGCCAAAGATTGCTACAAATGGCCATTTAAGATGGATGGGAAGTCACAGTAAAATCAACATATCTACAAATGATGAAATCAGAAGGTGAAACTCCAGTTCTGGACAATTAGACAAGGATATGGAAGTCTAGTAACACCTAACATTTAAATTCTAATTTAGCATATTTTCCACAATGGTTTAGCCACAAAAGACAACTTTGATGAAAGAGGGATTCACATAGGAAGACTATGTTTGCTTTGTAATATTAAAGAGGAATCAATTGAACATAGCTTCCTTCAATGCCGATGGAGCCTATTGTATAGAAGATACTGGAATAGAAATCCCAAACACTTTATGTTCCTTTGAAGGAATGAAAGATCGGTTAAGCGGAAGCTGTAAAAGTTTTAAAAAGAGGTAGGTTTTGATAGATACCCTTAAAGAGGTGTTCATTTTATTTGCTCTAAAGTGGATTTAGAAAGGAAGGAATCATGTAGTTTTTAAGTCTAATAAGCAATAGTCAAATTGGCTACAAAGTAGTAAGAAAGAAGTAAACGAATGGTAGGTTTACATGAGTAACGAGAAACTCCAGCTAAAGAATGCAAGACAACTAGCAAAATCACAATAGATCAAACTAGGCTGGATGAGAGCTGTTATTAAGAATGTAAAGAAAGTTAGAGTGGTTTGCCTTTGCTGAGACCATAATGGGATAGTGCTAGGTAGAAGCTATAAAAACTATTTAGATCTGTCCCCACTAAAGGTTGAACTTCACACTATCAAAGAAGGATTGTTACTAGCTACAACAATGAGAGCTAGGGACATCCTATGCAAAATTGATTCATGGCAAGCATTGTTTTAGCTAATAAATTCGTTCGTAGACTTAGAGATCTGCCATTCAATTCTTAAGGAATGCTGTCAACTAATGAATTCTTTTCCTAATGTGATTGTTACCGGGGTATGCAAAAAATGGAATGAAGTAGTAGATCGACTCACAAAAAAAAAGGACGTAATGTAGATCAAGTTGTTATGTTTGTCGATCATGTTCCTTTGTTTTTATCAAAATGTTGTTTCTTTATCCTTTGTAGTTTAGATGCTTTATTCTCGTCAAACTCTAGTATGCATAGTAGGAGGGAATGTCCTCTAAATGATTTGTAATGCAATTATATTTGTCTAAGTTTAATACATATGTCTCTTTAAACCCCCCCCCCCCCCCCCCCCCCCCCCCAAAAAAAAAAAAAGCATATCTTTGTCAATGCCATAAAAATTAACTGTTATAATAAATTTTTAATAACCACTTTAACCCCGCTAGACCACAACATTATCCACTCCCCCTAATATCTACTAAAATCACTTTATGACTTACTTTCACATCTTTCTACATTAACTACTTCTTTTTAACATATCATTATGTCACCAGTTATGCATGAACAAGTGGACAACCAAAAATATAAACCTAAAAACATTAATATAGTAGAGCTTTTCAATAAAATAATTATTTTGTTATATAAAAATATAATGAAGAGAAATTACTTAGGTAGTTACATAAAAATATATATATTCACTATTCCTTAAAAAAAAGATTCTACATATAATTTTTAGCACCCACAAAACAGGTGCAAGCATCGGCTAACTATTTCAATAAGGTAAGTTTCAAATATTCACATGATTTAACTAGAATTTATTTATTTTATTAAATATTCTTTTTGTTAATTATATGGGTTGAGAATGAGGATATTAGATATTTATCTCATCGAGAGACTTATATAATATGCATATATATCTAATTTTTGTCCACCTCAATTTAATCTCTAGTTCAAAACGTTGTTTTCCGAAAAAGGGTAAAAAAAAATTTCAAAGATGAAAAAATAAAGAAAAGGATAAAAAATTGAAAAATACAAAAAAAAATGAATAAATTAAGAAAAAATAAAAATATGAATAAGAATTTTAAAAAACCAAAAAATTGGAAAATCCAATAAACCCAAAAAATTAAAAAAATGAAAAATAAAAAAACAAAAAAGCATTGTGTGGTGGTCAATTTGGGCTGAAAATAATTTTCTAATATCCAAAATAGTTTATATAGTCAAAATAAGTATTTTGAAGTTCATAATAAAAGTCAAACAAGAGTAGAAACTAAGATACTAATTTGGTTAAATTAGATAGATTTTCAAAATATTTTAAACATATATTTATTAGACTTCATATTTACTTGAAAAGGAAAATGCAATATTATAGAGTTAGGTAATTATTTAATTGTTTTTTAGAGTGTGCATGGAATAAAAAGAAAAAAAAAAGAAAGAAAAAAGATGATGAAGCAATCAATCGAAGAGACGAAGAAAAAGGAAAAGAAGAAAAAAGGGGGAGGGGGGGGAAAGAAAAGAGAAAGGAAAAAAAAAATAGAATAAAAGGTGATACATGTCAACCAAAGAAGGCAACACATGTCAACTAAAGAAGGCAACACATGTCAACTTACAGTATTGCCTCATGGCACTTACATTTAGGTACCATATGGCACCATCTATGGCTTGCTACATAACTGATGACATTGCGCCACGTGGCATTACTTACAATGTGCCATATTAAATCATGGCTTTGCACCCTTATCATTGAGCAAGTCTAAAAGTTTTAAGTTCATAAATTGCAGCTTTGCACTCATATTTTCTACTCGATTTTACTAACTCTTTATATATCTAAAATTATAAAAAAAAAAATATGGAATAGAAAGAGCATGAATAATATTATATGAGCATGTCTAATTTTTTAATTTTTATTGAAGGAAAGTACGTCAAGAAAAATAATAAAAATTGAGTAAGTCTTACATTTACAATAAATGCAACCTGGTTGAATTTAGTAAACTAGATCTTTGTTATACAAACCCATCATGAAATAAGATCACGAAATAGGTAAAAGGCACTATAGGATAGTTTTGCATCTTTAATTTCCAATAAATCAATAAAAAAAGTGATAAAATCATATCAAAAAAGGAAAGATACCAATTTGTGCTTCCATTAATAAAAATACAAAAAATATTCATTTTCTTATCAAATAAAGATGTAAGCATCAATCCTGACTTCATGCTATAAATAGAACCTTCTAGCATCAATTGCAACACACACAAACAATTACTAAGCTCTCACATTTAAAAAGTCACCACTTTCTATCTCTAGAAGTTTTGCTACACAACATACCCTTTCTATCTTCAATTTAAGCAAACTAAAAATATGAAAATATTCCCTATTCTCTAAGTATCAAAACCCATCATTTAATTTTACGCAATTATGTTGCACAAAGATTTAATTTTAGGTTAAATCAAGAACACTCAATTTTAGGGTTTGTTCATAAAGTTTTTCGGTTTTCTAGACAATTGGGGATTTTGTACTCAAAACTTCCAAAGAATTGGATGAGAGCTTTCAAAGATCAACATGTCAGGAGTCTAGAACTAGAGCTATCTCTCCATGAACCAGCTTGGAAGCACCCACATTGGTCACTTGTTTAAAAGCGCTCGAGGTAAGCTTTTAATTCCTTGTATGTTCTTATTTAAATTGATGGTTTAATGCAAATTTGTCTTGTAATTTGTGAAGTGAATTGTTTGTATGACTTGTATGATATTATATCATATTGTAACATTAGTTTATCAAATTGAATATAATTTATGTAATAATATATAATTGGTGATATGTTGTGAAATATGACATGTTTATGTTTGTGGGTTTATAATATATTGTAAATTATGTTTTGTGATGTAGAATTAATATAGACACTATAATATAAATTATAATATGTATATGATTGATGTGATGAAAAATATGTATCCTTGTAACAAGTAATATGTTAGATTAAATAATTGCATAATAAATGGTATGTAACTAACATTTAATATGTTAGATGTAATAATATGTATATAACTAATATTTTCATAAACTTTGTGACAATTAGTGTAAAACAGTTTTCAATTTGTAAATTAATTCCAAATCATAAATTAATTAAATAACATGGTTGTACACGTAATAAATGTTGTGATATAATGTTTAATGATATGTTTTGTGACATATGAACAATGTTTGTGGTAAAATGAACCTAGTACATGATATATGAATGTATACATTGATAATCTATGCTTGTATATATGTGATTTTATGTAATTGTTAATATTTAATATATTTGTAACATATGATGGTTGTGTTTTTATGGTGTATTCATGTATTATGGATATATTATTTATTATTATGAAATGTTTTCAAAATTAAGAGGGGTCTTTTCTTTATAAAAACATTTTCTCACACTTTAGAAAAATGGTTTTTATAAATAAAAATTATAATCAACGATTTTCAAAATTATGAATTCTTAGGATTTTTTTTTAAGTTTAACAAAAAGTGTTTCTTTTACAAATTGATTAATATATAATAACTTAAAGTAGAATATTTTGTAAATAAAATTGACATACCCACTAAAGTTTTCACAAGGTACTTTTTAAAACTACGTGGGCTTGATCTTAGTTAGCAAAAACATAGGCATTTCAAGCAATATTAATAAAAAGAAAAGGCTACTTTTCCCGCATTCTTTGTCAATAACCCCTTTTATTTTGAAAAAAAGTAGGAAAAGTTGAAGGTTCAATTCTTTATTTTGTGGACTTTTTTATGGTAATAGCAAAGGTTTTAATAAGTTAGCCCCCAAACCTATATTTTCTAGTTTTCTTTTTTTAAAAAAAAAAAAAACCTACTCTTCATAAAAACCTATGAACTAGTAGCTGAAGTTAAAGTCCATTTACCAATAAACTTTAATTTCACTCTTTTCCTAATCCAGGTGGTGACTTCATTTTCTCAAAAATATTTTCCAAAATTCAAACTTTTTTCCTAATATAGTCGAGTGATATATATTAAATGGACTAGATTTAATATAAGTCTAATTAGGAAGAAGAAAAACTAAATTTTCAACTTGATAATATATTACAAGCTTCGCATTTTTATTTTATATATAAATATACAAACACAATATATATAATTTTCCATTGATTTCTTGATTACTGAACAAAATGTTAATTTATATCTAGGAAAATTGTATGGGAAATATTTTAAATTTAGATGTATTTGTGTTTTTGCCAAAGTTTTAAAAGTAGTAAAAAATATATAATTTTGACTATTATATTACGTTCTCTTTATTTTTTCCGTCCAATTTATGTGATGTTATTTTTTCCAAATATGCTATCCATATGTTGCATTGTAATAAGCTTTTATGAATTACAAAATAAAAAATTTAATACTTAAAAAAATCATCATTATTTTTTTTTTCTTTCTGACTCTTATGTAAGTGAGCAATCCTTGCTCTTCTTGCTAAGAAAACTTTAACATTCAAACTTAAAATTTGTTTCCCTCAATATTGATAATTACTTCATGTTGGGAGCTTTTCAGGGGAAAAGAAGAATAATTATATTAAAAAAACCCAAAAAAATAGGTTTGTTGTAAAAATATTCACAACAATATAACACCTAAAATCACCTATTAAAGAAACACTCAATTATTCAATTTATCTAAGAAGAGCATCCCCCAATCAATTGCATAATTTGCATTAAGGTATAACACTGCACTGTAATCTCATTAGCATCCTTTGGCAAGTCACCAAAATTGTTCTTCAACTAAGACAATTTCACTCAATCACCATTAATAGCACTCTTGGGAGAGCGAACAACTGATAAATAAAGGCACACATCATGCCAACTCATTTGTATGCTGCTTGTCGTAGCCTATCTATCAGTAAGGAGACCTACAAGCAAAAACATATCCTATAAGATAACCATCATCCCGTTGGCATAATAGTCAAATATATGTGTTTCCTCTCTTTAGTGCTCCACTAATGCAATAATCAAATGCGAGTCAAGCTGTATGAATAGCACCCACCTCATACCAAGAAAACCTAACTGCTCGAACTAGAGGATCATCTATGAATCTATTAGTATCTCGTCTTCATTCCTACATTTAAAGATTGCCTACCCATTTATAGCACCTGAGCTATATGAGTTAGAAAAAAGGAAACCATGTTACAATTAACATAGAAAATTGACTTAGAGTTGCAAAGCAATTCAATAATCATTACCTGACTACTCTACACCAACTCAAACCTATGGGATGGTTGCAACCAAAGAAATGGTCTATCAATAGGTCTTAGATCCACCTGTACCTGCATTTTTACAGTGAAATAGTGAAGATCAGGACAGTACATGTTAAAGTCTCCTTATTTAATTTTGATGACAACAAAATATGTGCTAAGTTATCACTAATAAATTTATGAAATATGCAAATATATTATGATATAACAATGATGCATTACAAAGGAAATCATAGTGGAACTAGAAGGAAAGGGAGAATTCATGAATATTGATATGCATATTCCATAAAAAAACTATTTTATTCATAATTAATTATTTCTGAGTCAATTTCGTAGCTCTTATCTATTTTTTCTTTTTAAGTTCAATAAAAAATCAAGATATGGAGTTAGATGGGTTTTGTTTGGAAAATCTGACTAAGTCAGAATGTAGATAAAAAACATGGTTAGAAAGTACATCAAATGAAATTTGCAAAAGTATAGTCGACAACTTTTAGAAAGTGAATAAAAAAGCACTCAAAACATAAGAAAGAAGCTCGTAGACCGGTTGTTTAGATTATTATCAACATTTTAAGATGGACAAATTGACATGAAGGTCTAGTTCTACTTTATTGAGTATATGAGAGAAGTATACTCAATTCTGTTTCACTTGAGTTTGTTTAAAATCCATGGAAATTTTATGGAGGATTAAATTATGGATATTGCTTGAAGTTATGGATATTGAAGAAGATAATTATTGAAAAGCTTACTTTATAGATAATTCATTTGACAAATCATTAAGTTCAAGTGGACATCAAGTTCTTCACATATTGAATAAATATTTAACTCTCGTGTTTCATGTAGATAGAAGGCTTAGTTAAGTTGTATTATTGCTTTCAAAAGTGTTCATCATTTTTTTTATTTAATGGGACGTTATTATGAGGAGAATAGTTTTTTGGTTTCCAAGCATGCCATCATTACTTGTGGCTGTGGTAAGTGCAATCTCTATTAACATGTGTATATGCTACAGCGAGATTTTGAACCAGGAGCTTGGATATTCGGAAAAGGTGGTTACTTGGTTTATGAGTTAAAAATCGTTTCTAACATAAATTTTTTAAGTGTTAATCATCACGTGACAAGGACTTTTGGTGTACATCATAGCTCTTGAATTCTTAACAGCCAAGATTTAGTCAACATATCTCAACGTGGCATCGTTTGGAAATACCAAAATAACGACCTCGGAAACACGTTTTGTTACGATCAGCTTTGTGGCTTTCGACATGTGGCTACATTTCAACCTCAACGCAGCCTTGGCTCGTCAACATCTTCAATGTAGCAGCTAAATACTATTTAACAAAACTCCAATGTGTACATTATTTCTTCGGATTATCAACATTCCTCGTGGAAGGGCACCATTCATCAAAGACTTTTGCCAACATGGAAGTTTATTAAACATCTGAGCTTCTATTAAAAGTGAGCATTTGTTCTTGGCGTACGGATTTGTTGGTCATCATAACTGCGGAAGATCTGAGTAATTCAAGGGCTTCCAGATCTTTTCAAACTTAAATTTTATGATGGATAGAAGATAAAGATTTGGTGCACATATTCTGGAGATTTTTTTGGAATTCAAATTATAGTATAGTTGAGATTTTTATGGAATTTTAATTTTAAAATGAGTGGGATGCATCTATATATAGAAAAGATAAATTTTGAGCTCATATTTAAGCTTTATGATAAAGTTTATGAAGAAAAAATTATGGTTAATTTTTTAGGACTAATTTTTTTAAGATAACAATCACAATAATGTCTTTTCCTAATTTGATGAAAGTTTATCACTTCAGCAACATCAGCTATTATTTAAATTCAAATTCAAAATTGAAGGATAACAACCTTACAGGAGATTTTCTCTATTTGGTTATAAAGTACTTAGTCAAGATAACAAAAAAAAAGAAAAGAAAAATCTCCATATTATTTTCAACTAGCCGTTTATAGCTGTTATTCCAAGATTATATCAATATATTTCGTGCAACATGATCTGAAAAGAAGATTGAGAGAGATCAGAATTTTTCTGCAAATTTCGTGATCAACAAGAACACTTAGAAACTATATTAGAAACTAAGTTAAAATAGCTTTCTCATTTCATTGTTTTTGCTTTTGTGCAAATATTGTAGAGAGATCTTTGATTGTATTATCTCATCTTCTTATAAACATTATTGATATTGTAATTGAGTGAGTGTAAGGTTATGAAGTTCTATAAAGGCCTATGTTTAGCTTAGAGATTGCTAATGAGACAGGATAGAGAAGTAACTGAATATTCTTGTAACCTCAAGTTTCTTTTTTATTATTGAAAGTATTAGACTAGTGGAACGGCACCAATGATGAAGATTGGGTCACTAATGGTGGAGCAGAAAGAGAACAGTAAGTAAAAAGTCGAAACTCTTTAAATCAGCTGCTTGATCTCCTTTCTCTCTATCTTATTTAATTTTATGCATTCTATTATTTGAATTATTATTTTGCATCTAAATTTAAACAATCAGTCTTCTACTACTTCTCTTGCCATTTAAGTTATTAAAAAGGTATTTGTTTTAAAAATAAAAAAGTATCTTGTTTTGCAAAAGATACCAATTAACCATTCTCCTATTGATATCTTGCATGGGACCTATGATACATAACCAAGGGTAAGTAAAAATAGCATCTAAAGATATCAAAAATGGAAATAAATGGTAACTATTAACAGGTCATGCATAAAATTTATAAAGTGTACCCATAGATCCACTCGATAATTACTTACAACTTTGTTATGGACATTTTCTCCTATTATGTCCATCCCTATTTCACAATCTACAACTATGCCACATAGGCCCCTCTTGAATAATAAGTAAAGGCCAATTAGTCTTGTTGGCACATGGCATGAAAGAATGTGCGTATACATGCTAATTTTTCCATGTATACTAATGACCAACATATGTTGCATAATCCATACTTATTTTTCTCATTATCGCCATTGCATAAGAATATAGAATCTTGTATGTTTGTCTCATATTAGAATTATATTGGTGAGTCTAAGTGCAATCGTGTTGCTATTTTCCCCCATTTATCCATGCACAATCGACCACAAAGCAATTAGCACCTCAAATATCTGCTCATTGTAATAAAAAATCACAACATGATGGCTATTGTCTACTTTGCACAACCTATCAAACTACTTCTTGGCCTATTTAGTACACACCTATCTATGCCCATTTAATCATATAACTCAATCCTGCACTAATTAATGTAGTTGATGTAATTATAAAATGTCTTCTTCACTAATGCAACAATGGGTAAGTTCTTAGCATCCTTCAAGGCATTATTATAACTCCTAGCAATGTTTGTAGTCCCATGGCTAAAATAGCTCTATCATCATATGCCATAAACCACAGTCTTAGTGCAGGTCTCTAAACTATACTTTAGTGTGATGATTCATCATGTAAGTCTTATCATAGTATGCGTGGAATTTACAGGATTGTAAGTAGTATTCTTTTTTTTTTTTTTTGCCCTTAATTCTTTACATTCTTTATTCTTAGCCTAAGAATTGAAGTTACCAGCAACGTAGTGGATACACTAATACCATGGCCAACCATTTGGTCACAATGCATTCAAACCCTCTACTACGAATCATTTTCCAACATGACAGTCAAAGACCAAAAACATATCTATGCGGTCCTTTATCATGTACATGAGAACACACCTCAAGAATTAGCCCCAACTATCTTGACATTCTTCATTTACTAATACAAATGCTAATGGGATGATATGATTTTTTTCGTCAACTCTAGTCACTATGAGTAGATTATGCTTATACTTCTTAGATAAAAATGTATCATCAATGGTAATCACTACCCTAAAAAGAACAAACTGATTAGTTTAATTATTTACATATGAGACAAACTATTAGTTAACCGACACCACAAGAGTGGGGTATAATATCATACCTATAATGAACAAAAGCTTCAATACATGATCCAAAAGCCCAAAACACTTTATCAAAGAAGACATGCCCTACAGTGTTGGTATCTCAACATTTACACTCAGCCATTATGCCTAAATTAGACTCTTGCATAGCAGATAATAGATGTGAAAGTACTGCACATGATTCCTCCTACTTTCCATAAACTTATTCAATAGCTTTACCCTTAGCTTCCTAGACTCTCTTAATGTGTACAATATATCCATGCTACTTGTAAATTGTTGCTCAGATATATTTAACTTCAATACTCAACAATTCCTGTACTTCCTTAATAATATAGTGAGATAAGGTAGTTGGGTATAACCTAGAGTCCTCCTACTAATTGTAGGTTTTAAGCACGAGTGTAGACCCTCAAACCTAGTGATTTGAAAACACCCAACATGCTTTTTCTAATATGCTCAAAGCCTCTACTTGCAACCCTTATCATTATCAACATATCTTCCCCTTTTATAATGTTTCCTTAAGTATAGAAAACCATTCTCACCTTGTTTGTCACAACAACTTCATAAAATTTACAATATTGATAAAAAACCATGTGTTCTATTTACAGAAACACAGTCATGGACACTGGTAAATACAACAATTAAATTGTAATTTACATACACATGCTCATAACAAGAGTTGATTTAGTACTTAGTATTACTACACTATATGTAACGGTTGAATCAACATATAAATTGATTAAAATTTAGAAGAAAAAAAGGACAATAGTTAAGTATTCCACATCACATATTGCACATGCGTACAAAATATACTAGTTGAACAAATTAGGGGGAAAAAATGATGACCAAAAGTATAGCATAATATATGCATGTACAAAGCTATTTTTTACCATTATGATACATAAAAGTAAACAAAAATAGAAAAAATAAAGTAACGTGGACATACTTAATTATTGTTTTTTTTACGAAATTGATTTAGGAAAGTGCTGTAAGTTGTGCTATGATCTTAAATCTAGAGTTGATTCAATAAGAAACAAGCTATGGGAGGCATAACTTACCTAACATGGTTGTATCGCTAAGGGTGGTGAAGGGTTCATAACTACTCCTCTTACTATTAGATGCTTACTATATAGAGCAGTACGATCTAAAGTACAGGAGGTAGGAGGCGTGGCAATACTCTTATAGATCCGGGCCTACGACAAATTCCCCCACCTTGCTTCCCGCAGTAGGATAGGCTTTGCCATTCAGGAGAGGTTGCTACTCGCTACCAAGAGTGTTGCACAACACTACACTTCATCTTACACATGTGGTAGAGTCATTGAGGATAACATTCAACCTATAAACGAGTCAAGTGGTTTGTGTTACTTTGTTATTTATGTTTATTATTGTCTTTGCATGACATGTACTAACAAACTTTCATTTTTAATGCATGGTAGGTTTGGTAACCATATATGGAGGATCCTATTCAACCCTTACCCTCATTCTATAGTGCTGAATGAGCTATATGGACAACTAAGGTGCCACCCAACTACTGTTGAGTGACACTTTTCAAATCATGTTATCCGATAGTTTGGAGGTTTGCAAACAATACCGAATATTGTTGATATAAGTAAGTAACTTCACCAAATTGATCTGTAGGGTAGAATCATAATTGATTGGAGGTTAGTGCATAAAAGGCACATTAACGCTTGGATGAACTGCTAGATGTAGCTGGTATATCTTCAGGGACTATTCGGTGCAAATCTAACTCACTACGAGTGGTACAGGAAACATACTCGCCGATATATCACCCATTAGGGTGTGATGACAAGATACTTGGTAAGCCTATTTTCTTTTATAGTGTTGAGTCATATAGCACAACATGCCATAATCATTGTATTGTTTGTTTCAAACATTGTAGGTAGATACGCTTCACTTGATACAACTTATTGAGGATATAGGATTGCCCATAGCATCATTGACAACGGATTATAATATCTTAAGGAGCGTGGTGGTCTTGTCTTATATCTCTACGAGGTGTGGGAGGCACCTGCACTTAAACCCGTATCCCCCTCCCTTCTAGCTAAGGGTTAGGGATAAAATTCAAGTCAAAGGAGATCGAGTAGGTCGGGTACGTGGCCAAGGAGACCATGATGGGGATATGCCATCAAGATCTTGCCACTCCATCAACTTGGTTGATATTGGCAGTAGCAAGTGTCGAGTGAAAGCTCTAGTATCGGTCTTAGCTTCTACTATAACCCACCTATGTATGACGACAACTTACTTCATCAAACCCCGTCGATCCATAAAAAGCGATGCACAGACTAGATTTAAAGTTCCAGCATGCACTATCCCAAATCAATCTTATGCTACCTAGAAATGTTAGAGAAACTCCCCAACCATTTAAGGGAACATCCAGTGGATAGTTGTCTTTACTTATTCGCTTTAGGAAACAGTTTATGCGGTCAAGGAAGTAGTAGTAGGATAGGGTTACTTTCATATTAGTTTGTTAGTTGATTATGTATTCTTACACCATTGTATCCATTTGACTTAGTAAATGAGATGATTGATGGACTTATCAATTGCTTTGATTATTCAATTTGGTCTTGTTTTGTTTCCAAACACTACTTCCTTGATGAATTTGTTTCATTTGAGAGGGTTAGTTGCTTTGAGTATTTTTTCAGGTTATTTGTGCATATGTTGTATTATAGTTGGCTAATGGGAATTCAATTATGCTTTTGTTTTGTATTTAATAACTTTGGTCTTGATTTAAGGACTTATAAAAATCTATTTTTTTTTTCTTTTTTGGGTGGGTGGGTAGGTGAAGTAGGGGGTGTAGTAAGTGTAGAGGTGTTGGAACAAAAGAAGGCGCATTTGTTAAACACTCCTTTAGGTAAAGAACAAAAGCACATAGATGTGATGCTCTTGGACTTAAGCACCAGATCAACTAGACCTTGAACTACTTGTTCACACATTAAAGAGGGAATGAATCAGGCTTAACCCTTTAGTTAAAGGGTAGGTTCAATGGCCTATGAACTTTTTTTTTTTTTAGGTTTTTTTTCGAATTTTCCTTAATTATCGTAAATAATTTATGGACTATTCATCTATTTTTTTCCAAATCAAATCAAAACTTTATATCATTACTCATAAATAGAAAATTTTTATTTTCAATTCAATTTCTTTTGATGTCGAAATAATTTGTTTAGACCGCGTGATATTATATTACAATGTTGAGTAAAAATGGTCAAAGTAAAAAAATTGCAAAATAGGAAGATTTCTTATTTGGATATCGAAATACATTGTCAAAGTGGAAAAAATAAGAGTCATGTAGACAATAAATGTTAGGATCCTTAGGGTTAAACAATTAAAAGAAATAATTTGATGGATTTTCTATTTAAAGAATAACTAAAAAAAAAAGAAAGAGATATGGATGAATATTGAACTAAAAATGATGCATCAATTCAATAAATGGACTAACTTGATTAATTTCTAGAATTGATATGACTTGCAATTCTAGAGATCAATCGATCTGCAATTATAATTCGATATGACTTGTCAATTATAAGATCGAGGTTTTGAATCAAACATCTAATATGATTCACGGATGTTTAACATGCCACAATCTTAAAAGATTGATGAGATAAAGGAATAGAAAAAAAGACTCTCGTGAACAAATTCAATGGTTAATGTTAATAACTTACCTCCTCTTACATTGATGTTTACAAGCTTATTGATCGTACCTTTCTTGGGTAACATAAATAAGGAAACAATACAAATAAAAGATACAAATTAATATTACAAAATATAAAGTAGTAGCATCACCATGGCTAAGATCATACTTATTAACTAGCCTGTATTTCTCATGTCTCTAGTTGTCCTTTGATTCTTACAAGAATTTTCCAAATAGTAGAGTCTACGATCAAGGAACACGATTATGTTTCCTAGGTGTAGTGCTCTCAGCCTTGCTTCCTTCCACTTAGTTTGAGCATTGGTTTATGGCTTTGATCATATGGGTCAATGTACTCATCATTGCCTCCACCTTAGAAAAAGATTCAATACAAATCTTGGATCAATATTCCTCCTAGATCAAACATTAACTTGTAAAACTCAATAATGATTAAATGAAAATGTTCAACCAAGCTAGGTTCATTAATTGTTTCCATAAATCCTCTTTGGAACAACAATTACTAGAGTATCATAGCATCAACCCCATCATTCCTCATGTTACATATCTCGTAGTCTTAGCACCAATTTAACCCAGCTCAAGTAAGGCTCTTGCTAGTCATCATGTAACGTCAAACTTCGACTACTCCAGAGTAGATCAATTTCATCATAAGCCATAGTAGCACCTACTTCCCTAACCAAAAGCACTTGCAATAATCTAAAAATATCTACCTTTCCAAAATGTCTATAGAGACTTAGACATCTATGTACCTTTACCTCCTTTATAACAACACTAAGAGTAAGTATAGTGTCACTTTAGCATAAACAACCATTAACAATTTCATAAATAATTCCGATAAACATCCCTTATGGTCCAACAAGCATAATAGAACTGCAATACTCCATGACACCACACAATCCATAAATAGATTAAAGAGGAAAATGTAAAAAAAAAAAACCCTTAACTTTGACCTAAGTGTAGTTTGCCCCTTTGAACTTTCAAAGTATGGTTTTTTATTCCTAAACTTTCATAAATTGGCAAATAATCCCCATAACCCCCTTAAACTTTGATTTTGATATATAAATACCTCTTAAATTTTGATTTTGATGTGTAAACATCCCCTAAACACTCCATAGTTTAAGGGGGTGTTTATATACCAAAATCAAAGTTTAAAGAGTTATTCTTAACCTAGGGGGTTGTTTTGCAAATTTATGGAAGTTTAAGGACCAAAAATCATATTTTAGAAGCTCAGAGAGGCAAACCATAGTTAAGTCAAAATTTAGGAGAGTTTTATGCAATTTCCCTTAGATTAAAATATGCCAGTTGAAAAGGTGAAAGGTAAAAACACAAATACCTATAATTATCAGTAACTTTTGGAGTTGATAGCATCATAGCTATATTGAGAATTACATTAGACCCTACTATCAATCTTTCCAACTTGCCCTTTGCACCCCTGTTAATAACCTTTAATTCTTCGTAGATTTTAGTCTCAGGTTCTACCTTCCTCTCTTCATATTTTTTCTTCTCAAAAATCATAACTTCTTGTTGTAGACACCAAATAGCAAAGTGCCCATATTCCATACGCTTGAAACACTTTGTCTTAACTATCTTCTCTTTAGTTTCAATGATACTAGGAACCTCTTTCTTGTTAACCAATATATTTCTATGCTTATAATGCATAGGTATGAGTATAAATCAATGTCACATGATATCTTTCAATTTTTCCCATGAACTAGCTCCCCCATTCTTGATCCTTTCCTAAAACTGTACATAGTTGACTACCAAATTGACATGTCCACCAAATTTCTCAATTGCCAATTGAATCAAACACACTCTCTATTATCTAACAAATCCCAAAAATCATCAAGTATAACTGAAACATCGAAAGATGGAACCTTTGGCTTAACCTTTTCCACGATATGCATAGCCTTGGATCGCCTTTCTTCATCTTTATCTATAATCTCTCCTCTATTAGGATCTCGTGACATGACCCTAAGATCCTTGGTAACATAAATTAATAATTCTCAATAATTTTCTTGTCTTTTTATGAATACATCATCTCTTCGTTGAAAAGATTCCCAATAAACATTCACCATAATAATAATTTTTATTAATGTTTTTTTAACAAACCTTAAATTCCCAAATACCAAAATACCAAAAGATTGAATTGACAACGTACCATTGCCAAAGTGTATAAACTGTAGCTCTGATACCAAGTTGATGAGGATGGGAGTCACATAGCCAATAAAAGTTAGGATTCTTAGGGTTAAACAATGAAAAGAAATAATTTTATGAATTTTTTATTTAGAGAACAACTACAAAAACAAAAAAAAAAGGAGAGATATGGACAAATATTAAACTGGATGTGATGCATCAATTCAATAAATGGACTAGCTTGATTAATTCCTATAATTGATATGACTCATGATTCTAAAGATCAAGCAGTCCGCAATTATAATTCGATATGACTCATAAATTATACGAATGAGGTTTTCGAATCCAACATTTGATATGATTTATGGATGTTTAATATGAAGAAAAATGTTGCCACAATCTTAAAATATTGATAAGACAAAGGAATAGAAAAAAAAGACTTTCATGCACAAATTCAATAGTCAATGTCAACAACTCACCTTCTCTTAAATTGATGTTTACAAGCTTATTTAGGGTACCTTTCTAAGGTAATATAAATAAGGAAGTAATATAAATCAAAGAGACAAATTAATATTACAAAATATAAAGTAGTATCATGACTATGGCTAAGATCACACCTGTAAACTAGTGTAGACACTCTATTTTTGCCACCATTTTATTTTAGGTTCTTTTTAGTTTTATTTTAGGCCAGGTTTATAAAAAAAAATTGAAAAAGAAAATGAAAATTGAAAAATCGAAAAAATACAAAGTGTCAAAAGAGTCTAAGTTAAGTCAATTGGTCATTTAGGGTTGGGTCAGGTAATAGTCGAAAGTATACATATAATTTAATAAATTTAGAGTGTTTAAAATTTTTTGGATTTTGCTGAAAAAATATACCAGTAAAATATTTAAAGTGATTTTTTTCATATTTATAAATTTTATAATAGGATTAATTAAAATAAGACTATATTTAAAAGTGGTGATGAAATATATTTACCAAGTATAATTTAGGCTATTTTACAAGGCTATGGTCAATTTAGAATAAGTTGGGTCGAGTTAGGTCTAGTGTAGAAAGCTTAAATTAGAGATGGGCCTAGTAAGAAGAGGATAAATAAAAAAGAGTTCCACTAAATGCTAAGAAAAGTCATTAGTGTAGTGGTAAGGGACATGGTCTTAAGGAATGTTGAGGTTAATAGTTGAACTCTTAGGGATGTGTTAGGTGCACTTTTTTTTTTGTTTTTGGTTTGGTCACGTGTTTTGTGCGTGACCACTCTTTCTTCACCAAGATCCAATCGAGAATCATTAAGAAAGAGAGGGAAAATGTTGTAACTTCTAGAAACCCGATCCAAACACCTAATCTTGTTAGACATTCATTAATTTTATGCAGATTTAGTTCTAATCTTTAAAAATTATTATCAAAACAACTAAATCCCTAAAAAATTTGGGCTAATATCTACTTAACAAAGATTTCATAAAATGAAGCTGAACCCAAATCTTCTCCTGATTAATCCAAAAGATTCAACTGTTGAAATTATAAAAAAGTTTGGGTACATTCAAGAGGAGGGACAATGAACAACAACAATAGCTCCATCAACCATTAATGTAGTAGTAACCAACACCAACCCAACATTCAACCCACCTTACCACTCATAGTACTGCAACAACACAGACCCAAAACCCATGCCATACCCAACATCATCCCCTCCATCGTGACAGCATCCTTTCAACACATACACCACAACTGTCAGCCATCGTCCACAATTAGTGCCTCACTAACCTTCAACGGTCCAACATCCACATGTTGCAGCACCTAATTCATGTACCAAACGCTTAAACCAACAGACCCACATACACCATCCAACCCTTTCTCTCATCTACTCTTTCACACATTCAACGCTACATACGACTTACATTTGACCTACCTTCAGCTTCAATGACACCGAATAAACCACCGCATCCCAATCCCATCTAGCCATAACACTACCAACCTCCACTATAACCTTTTGCTCTTAACCTGCACTCAGCAATCGTACGCCCAGTAAACCCAGTTGTGACCCCACACAACCAACCTAACCCCATGCTATCTTGAATCACTTCAAACGATAACCTAACACCATAACATTAGTGCTAAATTCAATTTTGACAATCACTTCCTCGTAGAAGTGCGATCAACCAGCAAGATTTGGTGCTTGAAACGCTCCATGCAACATAAAGTAGAAGTTGTTATTGAAGAGTTTTATACGAATACAGGCTCTTTTCCAAAAAAATATTATGGAAAATATCTTGTTTTAAAAAGAATTACGAATATGGTTTACTGAAGGCGTATCAACTGAATGCACTTTCAGTATCTTATAATTTTTACATTGAAGGCACATGTAGTGGATACACATTTAGTGTAATTCATTATAAATGAAGGCGTATAAGGCCCAATCCATACGATAGAGTCCATTCTTGCCTATATTAGTTTCTGAAATTTCCAAATTACAGAGAAAAATTGAAGAAAGCCATAGTTGGAGTACCGGACTATTTCCTAACGCGAGTATACGTCTATAATAGGTAATAATGTATAACTTATGGGAATTTTATTTATTTAATTTTTTTTTTGTTATTTTAGTAGTAATCGACATTATGCAATATTTTTTTATAAAAAAATTTATTACTTAATGACATAGATTTCATAATTACAGATGTATTGTAAGTTGTGTAAATTATTAATATTTGATGAAAATATATTTTATGTTATCTAAATTTAGGAATTTTTTGTATTGCAGTACATTAGTTATACGTATATAGGTATGAATAACGTTAGAATGTAGGTGGAAATTGTTGTGTGTATATATTTGGCGTTTTTATTATGTTGGGTCGAATAAAAAAGTCAAAGTTAGATATTTGTGTTGGCGATGCAACTTAACAAGATGACTAAGTGTATTTTGTAAAGTTGTTGCTCGGTGTATAGATGAAGTTTTTTATGTCATCTAAATATTTGGTTTATTATGGCATTATTAGGGTGCAAATGACAGATTATGTAAAAGTTATTGTCTATATAAACGGAAATATAGTAATGAGTAATTGGGGGCTGGAGTATGACAGGGAGCACGTTAAGAAGTTGAAAATTAAGAAGGATTTGAACTTCTCTCATTTTAATCGAAGAATTTGTGGATGCGCCAGAGTTAACCCGAGTGGTGTTGGACTTGTATCCTTTTTCCATGATGCTAAAGTTGTCTATAAGTTGATGGCCATTATAGACGATAAGAATATTAAGAATTTCATTGAGATGGCAAAGTCTTTTGGGGAATGAAGTATTTAGAAAGTGTACATAAGGCACATTGGGGAATCGAGTGCCTAGGGTGAGCATAAAATACATGAGCCAAACAATCCAACCCTTCTAGAACCTAATGTGCATTCAACAATGACCAGTGCAAAGCAAACAAATCTAGATCAATCTAATGAACCATACATGGATTTATCTGAATACGAGCATGTGAATATTATAGAAGAGTAGCTTGATGAAGCATTAGGTCCAATTGTCGAACATGAAGAGTCTTATGACTTGTATGTAGAGAAAATGCACATGGATATAAATGTCGATGATGGGGAGAATGCAATAAATCTGGATGGTGATGAAGATGATGTTGGGTTTGAAGATGACTATGCTGAGGATTTCAGAGAGGCCTAGGTGATACCACATGTTATCAATAGCAATGTGCAGGTCCAAGCACTTTGCAGCGACGGCCTGAGCAGGCCTTACCGTCGAACTGGTGAAGTACTGTCCAGTAGACAGTTTTAAGATTTTCCACAAATAAATGACTTGTTAATAGGCTTATCAAATATCTTACCCCATTTTACAACAACTGGTATGATGGCAGCAACTCTGTAACATTTGAGAGAGATGTTAATCAAATGTGCAGCAACATCGTCAACTCTGATGGCTTGAGTGTCGATTTGCGTTTCAACGAGAAAAAGGATCTCATAAATGCAGTTAAGTCGTTTTACCTAAGGAACCATTGTGATTTTCATGTGGACATTTCAAAATCGACTGTATACATAGTTTACTGTAAGAAGAAAGAATAAGGTTGTAAGTGAAGGTTATGGGCTTGTTTGAAGAAAGTAGAAAGTTTTTTCAAAATAACAATTATAGAGAGTCCATACACTTGTATGAACCCGATGATGAACCAAGATTACCCTTAGCTCAACAGCAACATAATGGCTACATTATTCATCAAATAGTATACGGAACAACCTTAATGTTAAGATACTTGATCTTGTAGCTAATGTATAAACTATTTACGGGTATACGGTAAGTAATAGAAAGCTTTTTGAGACAAAGCGAAAGGCTGTTGAAATGGTATATGGTAACTAAGAGAAGTCGTATAATGAGTTGCCAAGACTATTAGATGCAATGCAGTTAACCAACCTAGGGATACAAGTGGATTGGGGTTAGAGTAGTTCACTAAAGTGAGGTCAGTCCCAATTCAAGTGGGTTTTTAGATATTTAGGTCGTATGTAGAAGCCTTCAAATACTGTCAACCTATTATATGTGTCAATGGCATATTCTTATATGGAAAGTATGGGCATAAGTTGTTGGTAGCTTAAAGCATAGATGGAGACAATTCAATAGTTTAATTAGCATTTGCTTTTGTTGACACAGAATCGGCAAAAACATGGGGGTGGTTCCTACACAAGCTTAAGGTGCATGTAGTCGGCCAAAAGGGGGAAACGTTATGTCTTATATTCGACAAGGCATCTAGTATTGATTTTGCGTAGAAGGACCCGTCAGTAGGCTAGTAGCCATCGTTCACAGTTTGGAGATACTGTCTATGGTACGTTGCTAATAACTTCAACAAATTCTGCAAGAAACCTGTTTAGTTTACAGGTGTGCAGGCACAACAAAGGAAATTCAAATGTTTCATTGAGAAGTTGACCCAGGCTAAGGAAGATGCTCCCACGTGATTTGACAATATTGAATTGGACAGGTAGACTCTTGCATATGATGGATGTTACCGTTTTAGACACATAACATCAAATATTGTTGAGAGTTATAACTCCGTTTTGAAATTAGCGCATGGATTACCTGTCATTGCATTAGTGAAGAAGATATTTTACAACTGTGTTGCTTATTGAGAGCAAAGGCATAAGGACATCAAGGAGGCAATCGATTCTAGCAAGATGTATACAAATTACGCCTTAAAGATGTATGAAACTTAGAGGGGGCGAGCAAGTGCACATAAAGTCATCTCATTTAGCTTCCAGAATGGTATTGTTGAGGTTTTAATTGGTAGTTGAATAACGAGGACTCGATTGAAGGGAGGAGGAAGGACACATACAGTTAACTTTAGGGGTTGCACTTGTACTTATCAAAAGTGACAAATATATAAGATCCCTTATTCCCATGCATGTGCTGCTACTGCGAGTATGAGGGTGGATAGCAAATTGGCAATAGGACCATGGTATAAGTGGGTAAACTAGATGGATTGTTACTGTCACGTCCCGAAGCAGCAAAGTCGTAACAGCCCCGCCGTGTAAACCATCCTAAGATAGAAATTGGCCTTACAATCGCTATCTTAGACCTGATCTACACAAGGCGTCCACGACTAACCCGCTTTAAAGTAAACAGTTTGTAATTTATTACCTAAGAAAGTGAGAAAAGTTATATATAATCACTATAATTCAGTTATTACATTAATCAGAAATGAAAAGTAATAACATATATGTTGATTCTTCAATATTTTTTCTCACTCCCCAGGATCCAGCAGTTGCTAACTTCAGAGTAGTTGTTTGCCGCTTCTTAGCCAGCACTTGTACGACGTCTATAGGGATGTGAGCAACCACAGCTCAATAAGTTAGGATGGAGAACTTAAAACTATACCATAAACACAACAAGGTATTCAATGAACTTATTAGGTGCAATGCATGTGTAAGCAAATGCCATCGCATGACGTTGTCCGGCCCGTCATGAGATTAGAGAAATTGCGCCTGCTCTAATCCGGGTTGAGGAGTTGCCATTAATGCAACAGCTCACAACCAAACCCGGCTTGTGCAATGGAGACCTCACTCCTCCCGCAACTACCTTCGAACCACTGACTTCACCCTCACCGCGACCTCTTCTCCTGTCACTTAGTTCGGCTAAGGATGAAGAAGGGACCAATTACAATCCTGCGTTATCCCTTTCGAAGGGGTCGGTATTTGGCCAGAGAGTCTAAGTTCCCCTAATGGGTTGCCATGCATGTCCGATTATGATTATTGGTCATATATTTGATTAAGTCCAGTTTAAGGTGATCAATCATTTCATACAAATCATACAATACATGCCAGAGCAACAAACAGAATCTTAGCATCATCCATAATCAAGCACATGCACACATTCAACTATCTAGCAAGCATAAACAAGCATAATCTTAAGCATCCAATATACAGCATCGTATTAATCCCAACAAACGTGGTTTCAGTTTTTCATATAACAATTATAGGTTCATTTTATCTTATAACGCTTGTTGTTATGTTTTGTTTAGGGTTTAATATACCTAATTATCTAGGTCTTAAGTCTTTTACAATTATTCTAGGTTTGGGGTTTGGTTCGGGTTCGGTTTCCGCATCAATTTCTAAATTAGGTTTTTGTTCGATTTCTAAGTCCTAAACATGCTCGAATCCTAATGTGAAATTAATCACATTAAGCTCGAGTATTCAAATATCCTATTTGGTCTTAATTTAGTATTCTAAGTTATTCGGTACACGCTAGTTCTAATTAGGGTATCGGATTTATCCCTGATGTGAGAAAATCTTACTTTTTTATATAATTACCTAAAATTCAATCTTAATTCAGATTTAATATTATTCTGATTTTTACTCTAATATTATATAAATAACTCTAATTTTTTTAGATTTATTAATTTACAATTTCACATATTACTAATTTCTTATATTAATTACCTAATTTCCTAAATTAACCATACTTAATACTCCAAAGGTTAGGATTAGGGTTTCACATCAGAGATTAACATCCCTAAACATATAATTACTATCTAAATCAGTAATTAATATCTTAATCACCTAATTAACCCCAAATTATCCAATTTTTTCATCATTTTAGGGCTAAAAATTAACTTAAAAATTTCAAAAATTAATTTTAAAAAAAATGGCTTCATAGCACTGTTCTATATCACATAAGCATCCTATAGAAAAAAATTGAGCTCCAAACTACACTCCTAAGCCTATTTATTTTTTGTTCTAATTATGCTCGGTTTTGCACAATTTCTTAAGGACCTTATATTTTTAGACGTGATTAAACTAAATCACTATTTTTCCCTAAATATACATACAATAAAACCTCAGAATAACAAGTTTCATAATTTTCTAAAACTATTTACTATTTTTACAAAATTACACAAGAATTGGGCTGGAAATCAGACTCACCAATCTGGGTGGCTCCAGCCACCGCTGGCTGCCGTGGCCTTGTCGGTCGGCCTGGGCACTGCCACCACCGTGTAGTGGTGGTGGCCGTCCACTCCCAGCTGCCCGTCGGGTCTAGGTTCTCTTTTGTGGCCCTAACTGCACAGTTTTCCTTTTCTTTTTTTTTTCTTTGGTTTTTCTCTTAATTTTCACCTCTCCCTAATTTTCTCTGATTTCTAACTATCCAAATGAGCTTTTTAATTTTTCTTGCTATTTATAGAGCTTTAGTGTAATTATTGTACATTAATTAGACATGACTTTACCTAATTTCCTTGATTTTTGGCTTTTGTGTTGTCTAATTTTAATTAGTTAATTTTTATTTTGTGGATTCTGACCTACCATGACCTGATTTGGATCATTCTTGATTTATTCTAATTTTTCTTGATTTTTTCTTAATTAATTATGAATTTTCTTTAAGTATTTAGTATTATTTTAGCACATTTCGCGTTTTTTAAGTAATTACGCGTATTTATACCTACATGTAAATTCATATATAGTACAAATAAATATTCCTAAATATTATTTAGGTTATTTTATAATTTTTAGTATACATATAATTTATCTCTAACGGTTTGTTAAGTATCAGAATGCATTTTACGCATTTTCGATAAATAACGAGGTATATACTTAAAATTTGAAAATTTTGTAATCTCCTATTTTATTACTTATTTTCTTAAATTCAAACTTACGGGATCATTTTACTAATATTTCGAGCTTTATTTTATAATTTAGGTTCAATCGGGTCTTTCAACCGATCTAAACCTCGGATTGCTAGTTTTGGGGCTTACAGTTACCGAGCTCATTTCTACCCAATTAGTGATGAACTGAACCGACAGAAAGTTAGCTTCCCTTATCTACACTCAAACATTGACTTACTATGAAAAAAAGGTAAACCTATGCTTAAGCGATATCATATGGAGATGGATGTTCGAGAGCGATCGAAAAAAACCAGATGTAGCGCATGTGGACGGGAAGGACATAATAAGAGAAGGTATTCGAAGATTAATAGGGCCAATACATATTCCTTTCTATCTAAGCATTACATTGCAATACACTCACAATTGTAATGATTGTATTATTTATTTATTTTTATTTTTTATTTTTAGTATACTAAACATGTTTGTATATGATCGCAAGTTAGATGGAGCTAGAGCCAATTGATCTACGCGTACTTGCGAGGTAGGCCTATCACCGTTCACAAGCCGTCTAGGAGGATAAGGTGAGTAATGTCATTATCATTTGCAATCAATTCTCTTATTAACAATGTGTTACTTGCTAACTTAACTAAATGTTTATTTAGAAGGCGGCCTATGCACTACGAGTGTGGCATAGTGAGATGTCACTACGCAAGGATGAGCGAGATATCCCTATACATCTTAGAATAGAGTCATACATACGAGAGGCTTAGTTCTAGGGAGTTGCACAGCTCCCATTTATTATGTTGGATTGGCATCTAATTACGGCATTTGTTTAGAGATGGAGGCCTGAGATACACACATTCTACCTACCCACTGGAGAGGTGACCATCACATTGTAGGATGCTAAGGTCCAACTTGGACTTTTAGTTAAGGGGTTCATGGTGGCGAAGCAGACAAAAATGGATGTTGAGGAGAGCTGAGATAATGTGGGAGAGAGACTACTGAGCGTGAAGCCCGCTCAGATGAGGGGTGCTCGCTTATTTTTAACATAGTTGCAGGAGCACTTCTGAATACTTCCCCGTAAGGCAGACGACAAGTTAGTTCGATAATATGCGAGTGCGTACATACTCAGCTTGATGGTAGGATTCATATTTGCAGATAAATCCTCCAGCCTTGTTCACTTGATGTTCCTACTATTGTTAGAGGACTTCTCAATAGCAAAGCAGTTTAGTTGGGGCAGCACGTGCTTGGTATGGCTGTACCAACGGCTGTATTCTGCTTTATCATCCGAAGATTATGAGCTAGGCAACCTAGGTACCATTCATATGTTTCCACATCATTGAGTGGTACTTTCCAAACAGTGTCGTCCAACAGTTTAGTGGATATCGGTATGTTCCACAAGAGGTTAACACCTTAGATCAGCTCCACCAACTGAACTCTGGGGTAGGACGGATGTTGATTGGATTAACATATACTCTTCCTACATCTAGGCTTGGGGACAAAGATACGGATTCTTAGTACACATCTAGGGTCCTCGAGGGGTTGATGAGAGCTATTGGACGTGGTATGGATAAATCACCTGGCATTATATTACATATCATGGAGTTGTCATTGGTTGATTGGTATATACATCTAAAATCGTCCATTATTTTATTGTTCATTCACTTATACTTGCTATCATATAAACCAACATCTATTTTCTTTACTTATTTCAGGTGGACTCGCTCAGGAGTGTTGAACTAGCACTTAACTATCCTACAGTGCTGCGTATTGCAGATGAGGCACTTGATTTTGTTGAGTAACATAGTAGCCTTGTTCTCTACCCAAAGCAAGAGGGTGTACATGAGCTACCCCATATAAACTACAGTGGGGAGCAGGGACCACTTGCTGATGAGGAGATGCTAGCTCCTTGTGCACCACCTAGGGGTAAAAGTAAAGTTCAAGGAGGCAGGGCTCGAGTCTTACGTCGTTGAGCAGATTTCGGTAACAATATCTCACCACATGCCCATCATTCTATAGACTTAGGGAATATCAGTGGGGGATAAAGCACATACCCTAGGTCAGGTGTTGCCTCCACTTCAGGAGTCGAATCCAGCTCCAAGCCTGGATTTAGCTCATATATGACTCCCAAGTTCCAGCAACATCTTGACTTCGTGACTCAACTTACTCCTTAAAAGCGACGTTCTACCCCCACACAATTATCCATGAGTAAGGGTGTCACTCAGCTACATCTGGGCCATCTAGCCGACCTAATTCCTCCTAAGGAACTTGAGCTTGATAATCCACTACTTGAGCCTACTCAGATACACGCTAGACTGGGCATTCACTTCTTTCCTATGCCGTGTAGACCTTTATACTACGTAAGCATCAGTAGGTATGTTTAGTCTATTGTTTTTGTTTTCTCTTTTATCTTTCCATTATATTGATGTTGTCATTGACTCATTACAACTTTTTTGTATATATTAATTATTCGAAATACATTTCACTTTTCATGATATATTGTAGTTCAATGTATTGTTTATTTATCCTAATTTTACAATTTAAAATTACTTTTTCTTCTAGTCGATTTGTATGGTCATTGGATGATCTTCCCAAGCGCTTATTTCTTCCCCACTTGTCATATTTGTTGAGGTGTTCCACCAACTGTGATTTTATGTAATTAATTATTATATTAAACTTCTTATTCAATTCACAAGTTAAGGATTGGAAAAATATTACTTTATCGTTTCAAATTAAGGGGGGGGGGGGGGGTTTGGGAATTAGTAGGGTTATGCACCTTCAGTTCAAATTGTGATACAGAAGACATATCAAGTAGATGTGCCTTTAGTGTAAAAATCATAAGATACTGAAGATGTATTTACTTGATGCGCCTTCAATATACCATATTCGTAATTTTTTTAAAAAACGAGTCCTTTTGCGTAATTTTTTTTTTAAAAGGAGCCTGTATTCATATAAAACTCGTTATTAAAGACCAAGATTCGATCCGACTCGAATTCCTTTAGATCCGTCTAACTCGACCTCTGTGTAGTTTGGTAGGTTTGTTTTCTTTTTAACTTATTTGGTTATTTTAATTAATATTGTTAACTTTTTCACTAATTTTATCTTCCTTTTAATGTTGGTCTTTAGTTTTAATTTTCTTATTTATTATCCATTCCATTACGTCCTCTTAATATACAGTATTAATTTTATTGCGTAATTAGGACAGTTTACTAGTACTAACTTGGTCTTTTCTATAGGTTTTTGCATCAATTAAGCATATCATCACTAAAAAGATTTTAAATTAAAAATTCATATTTTTGCATCTCGCGTATTGAATGTTTTAGAAAAGTTACGTTTTGCCAATCTCTACATATGTTATGTGAAAATTGCATATTTCACTCAACTTTCCATTTTTTAGGCTTTTTAAGGTTTTTCTTGAGAAATAAAATTTTGTCACAAAGTTTATTTTTTCTTTAGTAAAAAATATTAATTGATTCTTTTAAATTAGTTTTTTAAGGTTTTCTTTTCAAAAATTGGAAATAAAATTTGGTCTTTTAGTTTTTTTTTTTAATTAAAATAATAAATTGTTAAGAACGTAAATTTGGCCTAATTTTCAAAATAAAAAGAACCAACCCACTAAATGTTTTTCTAAAAATTGAGAACTATGGTTGGTTTGATCCCGATTAGTGAGTACATATAAAATTTATAAAATAATTTTTTATCTTTTAGGAAAATTTGTAATAAAAAATTCATTTTCATGTTTTTGCATGTTTTCCTTTTTTTTTTAGAAATATTCTAAAAACAAAGGCCCATTAGATAAGTTAGCCTCTGGACTCAGCTTTTTAGTTAAAGTTTTCTAAAAAAAAAAAATTTTTTAGAAAATTAGTAGACTAATGCTTGGTTAAGGTTTTTTCCACCTAAGAAACCTTAATTTATATTTTACCAGTTTTATTAATTGGTGACTCCTAAACTATTTTCAAAATGTTTTTTCAAAACATTTTTAAAGGAAAAATATTTTTCCCTTAATTTAATGTTGAGAAATCTATTTTCTACCATATTTCTCCATTGCCAATTAAACTCTCTTGGGATCTTCAATTCCATACCAATTAAATACCCTCTCTATTTCATATAACAAATCCCAAAAATCACAAGTATATCTAAGCCATTAAAAGATGGAACCTTTGGCCTAACCTTTTCTACCATATGCATAGCCTAGGATCGCCTTTCCTCATCTTTCTTTTGAATTTTGACTTTATTTTTATAAAATGACACTTAATTGATTAAAATCTTGTTTTCTAGGTTTTTGAATAATCTATGCGAGAAAATGAAAAGATTGAAATAAGTCCCACTCAATTTGAAGCCAAAATGAGCAAGTTATGAAGATTTGAAAATTGACACAACTGAATAATATGATTGTGTCGTTTTCAGGAAAACTTGCACCAAATTTTCACTGACCATAGCTAGTTACATGACCCAGGGACACAATCATGTCCTTGGTCGTATAGTTTCTAGTTTTTTTTTTTTTAAAAAAAAAAAAGCAAAAAGAAGAGAAAAGAGCTTATTACATAAGAAAACAGCTGTATCCTCTAGTTTCTAGAGGATATGGCTGTATTCTCGATTGTATGTTTTGCAGCGGCCATAGCCTCTTTAAGGATTTCATAAGAAAACTTCTGGCATGACTTTGTAAGAGCTTTTCAGGAAAAAAACACTCAAGAGAGCGTAGTGCATCAATACATCAAGATCTCAAGATTCAAGAACCGTCTTATCAAACTTATGATTTATGTCTTCCACCTTTCTTTAGTTTTTATTAAAGATCATTCTTTTGTCATGAGTAAGGAGTAGAACTTCTTGTATCTACATTTTGTGAAGCCTAGATCTCGCATGTGATGCTTGTTTGTTATTAGATCCAATGAAGTTCGTTATTCTTCTTGAATCAACTCTGTGCGCTTATATGTTTTAGATTGATAATTTTGCAAGTTATTAACTTAAATTTGATATTATATTAAAAGATTGAGAGATTTCTTATATAATTAAATCTAAAATAGTTGATGAGATTTTGTGTTATGTTAGAGATAAATTGTAAGATTTTCTCTAATCTATGATATCATCTTTAAGAGAATTCGTTGTACGTTAATGCAATCTTAAATTATGTTATGGGAAAGAGATTCTATTAAGTAATCTAAAGATTAGGGTTAATAAACTTGAAAAACTTATTAATTTTAATAGAAAATTTTTCTAATCAAGAAAAATTAAAGGTCGAATTATATCATCTTTAGTGAAAGTTACGTGTATAGATCTAGGGAATCAAGATCTAGAATTAGATATTTAAAATTTTGCTTTATTGATTGGTTATTGGTTATTTACTTAATTTAATTTGTTGTTATAATTTTAATTTAAAGAATTGAATCCTTGAAATTGAATTTATTTGGTTAAATAATAGAGTTAAAGTAAGTAATAGTATATAAGATCTTTGAAGGATCAATATTCGGACTCATATCTACTTCATTATAATTTGATAAGTACGCTTATCTTGTATCAATCTTGTAACATGACCCTAAGATCCTTAGAAACATACCTCAACAATTATCGATAATTTTCTTGTCTTTTTACAAATACATAATCTTTTTGTCAAAAAGATTCCTAATAAACACTCACCATGATAACAATTTTTTTTTTTTTACATTTTTTTAACAAACCCTAAATTCCCAAACACCAAAATACCAAAAGATTGAATTGATAACGTATTATTACTAAAGTGTGCAAACCATAACTCTGATACCAAGTTGATGAGGATGGGATTCATGTAGCCAATGAAAGTTGGGATCTTCGGGGTTAAACAACAAAAGGAAATAATTTTATGGATTTTCTGTTTAAAGAAAATCTAAAAAAAAAAAAGAGATATGGGTGAATATTGAATTGGATATAATGCATCAATTCAATAAATGAACTAGCTTAATTAGTTCCTAGAATTGATTTGACTCACAATTTTAGAGATCAATTAGTCCGCAATTATAATCCGATATGACTAAAGTTTTTATATAATTTTTTTCTTATTACTCTCAATGGCCTATAAGTCATGTAAGTAAGGTATATTCAAAATGAATTTCTTTTATATGTATTATTTTTTTTCTTTGGCACACACACTATAGGTGCAAGTAGACTATAATGAAAATTTCCTCAAAAACATAATGTTTACAGAAATATTTCACTAGCCATTGTTTTATTTACATGGATGAACTTAGGCATGTTCTTTCTGTGATTATATTAAACAATAATAACAACACAACATTGGATAATAAAGGAAGTTATCCCTTCTTTAGTTTGCATAATACTAAATAATAAAAATTGTTCTACACAATATGTGTTTCATAAAACACTGAACAATAAAATGACCTTTTCATTTGATTGCATGGATTCTAAATTCTACTAATACAATTACCATGACCTTAATATCACCCCTTGCACATAAACCACCACCATTACTACCCTTCTATCGCCACTGTGAATAATGAATTCCACGAGACCACATTTTTTCTTGGTATTGATTTAAAAAAATAATAATAATTTGCAAAGGCAAAATCACCAATCAAATCATCGAGACAGTTATTGTCACGCTCCGAAACAGCCGAGTCATAATAGCCCCACCATGCAAACCATTCTAAGATAGAAGTTGATCTTACTATCGCTATCTTAAACTTGATCTACACAAGGCATTCACGACTAACCTGCTTTGAAGTAAACAGTTTATAAACTAAATAAATTGTTTACTTGTGAATTTAAGAAAAATAAATATTCACATTAAATTAATCTAAGTGTATTTACAAGATTTAACAATCTATTCACAATCTAATTGAGTAATTTGTAATCTAATGTTAAAAGCTTTAAAATAATTCTAACAAGTGAATGAATTTGGTCTTCTGTTTATATCCCCACTCCCCAAGATCCCGCAGTTACTAGTGTCAAGGTGATCATAGGCCGCTTCATCGCTAGCACATGCAACAATGGCTATAGGGATGTAAGAAACCACAGTTTAGTAAGTCAGGACGGAAGACTTAAAACTATACCACAAATACAAACAAGATTATCAACCAACTTATTAGGTGCAGTGTATGTTGAAGCAAATCCCATCGCATGACATTGTTTGGCCTGTCATGAGATTAGAGAAATTGTGTCCGCTTTAATGTGAGTTAAGGAGTTACCATTAATGCAACAACTCACGACCAAACCCAAGCTTGTGTAATGGAGACACTGCTCCTCTTCGACTACCTTCGAACCATTGATTTTACCCTTACCGAGACCTCCTCACCTGTCACTTAGTTCGATTAAGGATTTTGAAGGGACCCATTATGCGATCTAGCACTATCCCTTTCGAAGAGGTCGGTATTTGGCCGGAGAATCTTAAATTTCCCCTAATGGGTTACTATGCAAGTCTGATTTATGATTACATATCGTATATTTGATTAGGTCTAGTTTAGGGTGATTAATCATTTCATATAAATCATACAATAGAAGCCAAGTAGCAAATCAAAATTTACATCATTAGCTTAGAACAAATACAATCAAGTACAATTCCAAGCCTCCAAAATACAACATTTTATTAATCCTAACTTATTTGAACTCCTCGTTGGCTCACTCAAGATCTAACTCGCTTAGGCAATTGCTGAAAATCCCTATAATACCAATGTTATCTCAATTTTCATATAATTGTTATAGATTAATTTTTACCCTATAACACTTATTGTTATCTTTTGTTTAGAGTTTAATATGTCCAAATATCTAAATTCTTAAATCTTTTACAATTATTTTGGGTTTGGGGCTAGGTTCAGGTTTAGTTTTCGCATCTATTTCTAAATTAGGTGATAGTTCCATTTCTAAGTATTGTTTTATACACAAACCCTACAAACTCATTTCAACTCATAATGTGAAATTAATTACATTACTTCTAGATATCTTAAATACCATAATCACCCCTAATTAGTATTTTATTTTATTCGGTACACTTAAATCCGTATTAATATATTGAATTTACTCTTGATGCGAGAAATTTTTATATTTTTTATATAATTACATAAATTTAAGTTTTCTAATAGATTTATTATATATTCCTATTATTTATATAATATCAATTTTTATCCTAATATCTTCTATTTATTATATTTTCAATAATTACATATTATGTATTATCACCTATTATATACATAATACATATCTAATATTTCTATCACTCTAATTACCATCTCCCAACATCAATTAACATTTCAAAATGTCTAAATTCATTCCAAATTAGATTTTATACCTAATTACCCTAATTTGCAAAATTAACTTAAAATTTATTATTTTTCTTATTACTTATTTATTACATAATTACCCTATTAATTACATCTAACACTCTAAAGGATACAAATATCATACTTCATCATATGCGAACATCTTGAAATATATAATGATTTACTAAATGAGTAATTAACCAAAAATAACTCATTTTATGCATTATTTTAAGGCTTAAAAATTATTTAAAATTTTCAAAAATTAATTTTTGAAAAAGGGCTTTGTGGCACTATTCTATATCATCTAAGTAGTATATAAAAAATTTTGGGCTTAAAACTATACTCCTAAGGTCATTTATTTTTAATCCTAAATATGCTCGGTTTTATTTAATTTCTTATGGACTAGGTATTATGGTACATATTTTCATCAAAATAATATTTTTTCCTAAAAACTACATACAAAAATATTCTAGAATAACAAGTTTCACAATTTTCTAAGAATCTTTAATATTTTTACAAAATTAAACAAAATCGAGTTGAAAATCGAACTCACTAGTATGGGGGCTGTAAGCCCCAAAGCTAAGCCAATTGACCGTAGGATTGAACTTAGAACTTAAGGTTTTGGACAATCGGTTAAGGAATCCGATCAAACCCCAAATTATAAACTAACGATAGAAATATTAGAAAAACTGTGCAATTAGGGCTTTCAAAGGGAACCCACACCAGACGAGGAGCTGGGAGTGGACGGCCACCACCACCACACGGTGGTGGCAGCGCCCAAGCTGGACGACAAGGCCACGGCAGCCGGCGGTGGCCGGAGCCACCCAGATCGGTGAGTCCGATTTCTAGCCCGATTTGGTGTAATTTTGTAAAAATAGTAAATATTATTAGAAATTTATGAATTTTGTTATTCTGAGATATTTTTGTATGCCGTTTATAGGAAAAATATTATTTTGATGAAAACATACCCCGTAATATATGGTCCTTAAGAAATCATGCAAAACCAAGCACATTTTGGTTTAGAAATAAATGACCTTAAGAGTGTAGTTTGGAGCTCAATTTTTTTTTTCTGTAGGATGCTCATGTGATATAGAATAGTCCTATGAACCATTTTTTTAAAATTAATTTTCGAAAATTTTAAGTTAATTTTTAGCCCTAAAATGATGGAAAAATGGGGTAATTTGGAGTTAATTAAGTAATTAAATTATTAGTTACTGACTTAGTGAATAAGTAGATGTTTAGGGATGTTGAAATCTGATGGAGAATGATACTTGTAGCATTTAGGGTGTTAGATGTAATAATTAGGTTAATTATGTAGTAAATAAGTAATATGGAAAAATAGTACATTTTAAGTTAATTTTGTAAATTAGGGTAATTAGGAGTAAAATCTGATTTAGGATGAATTTAGACATTTTGAAATGATAATTGATGTTTAGAGATGATAATTAGAGTGATATAAATATTAGAAGTGTAATATATACATAAAAGGTAATAATATATAATAGGTAATTATTGAAAATATAATAAATAGGAAATATTATAATAAAAATTGATATTGTGATAATAATAAAAATGTATAATAAATCTGATAGGAAATTTAAATTTATGTAATTATATGAAAAATGTAAAAATTTCTCACATTAGGAGTAAATTCGGTACACTAATAAGGATATAAGTGTACCGGATGAAATAAAATACTGATTAGGGGTAATAATGATATTTAGGAGGTCGGGAAGTAATGTGATTAATTTCACATTATGGGTTGAAACGAATTTCTAAGGTTAGAATATAAAACGCTACTTAGAAAATCGAACTAGAACCTAATTTAGAAATCAATGCAGAAACCGAACCCGAACCTAATCCTAAACCTAGAATAATTGTAAAAGACTTAAGACCTAGATAATTAGGTATCTTAAACCCTAAATAAAACATAACAATAAGCGTTATAGGATAAAACGAACCTATAATAGTTATATGAAAAACTGAAACCACGTTTGTGTTATAGGGATGATCGGCGATGGCCTGATCAAATCAGACCTCGAGTGAATGAGCAAGGAGTCAAGGTAAGTTGGGATTAATACGATGCTGTATTTTAGAGGCTTAAGATTATGCTTGGTTGTGCTTGTTAGATAGTTGAATGTGTGCATGTGTTTGATTATGGGTGATGTTATGATCCTGTTTGTTGCTCTGGTACATATTGTATGATTTGTATGAAAGGATTGATCACCCTCAACTGGACTTAATCAAATATCCGACCAGTAATCATAATCGGACATGCATGGCAACCCGTTAGGGGAACTTAGACTCTCCGGCCAAATACTGACCCCTTCGGAATGGATAGCGTAGGATTGCAAAATGGTCCCTTTTTTATCCTCAGTCGAACTAAGTGACAGGAGAGGAGGTCGCGGCGAGGGTGAAGACAGTGGTTCGAAGATAGTCGCGGGAGGAGCAAGGTCTCCATTACACAAGCCTGGGTTTGGTCGTGAGCTGTTGCATTAACGGCAACTCCTCAACCCGGATTAGAATGGGCGCAATTTCTCTAATCTTACGACGGGCCGGACAACGCCGTGCGATGGCATTTGCTTGCACATGCATTGCACCTAATAAGTGATTGAAAACCTTGTTGTGTGTATGGTACAGTTTTAAGTCCTCCGTCCTAATTTACTGAGCTGTGGTTGCTCACATCCCTATAGACGTCGTGCAGGTGCTGGCTAAGAAGCGGCAACAACTACTCTGAAGCTAGCAACTACTGGATCCTGGGGAATGAGGAAAAACATTGAAGAATCAACACATATGTTATTACTTTTCATTTCTGAATTATATATAACTTTTCTCACTTTCTTAGGTAAATGAATTATTTAAATTACAAACTGTTTACTTTAAAGCGGGTTAATCGTGGACGCCTTGTGTAGATCAGGTCTAAGATAGCGGTTGTAAGGCCAACTTCTATCTTAGGATGGTTTACACGGCGGAGCTATTACGACTCTACCGCTTCGGGGCGTGACAATTCTAAATTGGTATCAGAGCAAAGTTTTAGTGAACTCACTTTGAAATGAACAATTAAAAGAGTTAGACATCTTAGGAGTACATTGAGAGTGGGTAGAAATAAAGGGATATTAAAATATCGTACTACAAATTATAGGATAAGTAGTGACTACAACTCTACATTGAGATAGGCGTTAATTAAATTTAGCTCTAGTGATGAGATCATATGGAGAACAATATTATAATTGGTTAGTTAGGATATGTTAATATTATGAAGGGAATTACTGAGGAGTTTGTTAATGGAGTTGTGAGGAAATTGATAAGAAGTGATGAGACTTATGGTTAATAACGGAGATTAATCTGAGTTTCATCATCATGGAGATCATGTGATATGTCTTGTTGAATAACAATGGTTTATAAGTGAAAGATTGTAACTCAAGCGACACTAGTAAGATATGTATAGTAACGATAGAAGAAAGATACCTTATTCTGCTAATATGATTTGTACTACAACTAGCACATCATATTTCTTTAGATGATTAACCCCAAAAGTTTATTGAGTGTCTTTTACATTCTCCTGGATCAGTTGAAGTAGGTTAAAATTATATCTAGCATGAGAATACAATATATGAAGAGATAGTTGATTTGAATAATGAATATAATTATTAGTTGGTTATATTTTGTCGAGAGTTAGGATTGATCATATGATTAGCCATTCATATAAGTTAAGATCCTATTGATCTTTTAATGGATATAGTTATACTCCTTGATGGATGTATATTCTTTAGATATAAACATATGCTATGATGTAATATACCCTTGTGAGTAAAATATAAAAGGAGATTGGATGCATCTTAGGTGACTGATTTTGGAAGTGCTTTGTAAGAATTGGTGGTTTATTGAAGTGATTTAAGTTGAATGAAGAAGAATTTTGAGTTAATATAAAGTTGAGATGTGAATAATATTGGTAGAACTAAATAGTGGGATACGTTACTATTGTAGATGAAATTCTTAAGAAATTTGTTGATGAAATTGTGTTGCAATCGATAAGATGTGATGAAGTGACGAGACTCATGAATAATAGTGAAAATCAATTTGAGTTATGGAATGAGAGAGATATAGTGATATGTATAGAAAATTAAGGTGAATCCGAGACTTATAGTATTTCTGAGATGATCTCAGCTTGATGCATAATATAAATATGAGGTAGTATAATTTGGAGTGAAATAAAGCATGGTATAGAAGTGGATCTAGAAAGACAAAACATTGAGAGAGAAAAGTTAGAAATCGGTTCAGAAATGAATCAAAACCTATACTAGAGGTATAATCAACACCTAATTTAGGAGTAAATCTTGAATAGAATGAAAATGCGATATAGGAGATGATAAATGATGACAATAATAAGGAGTTTGATAATGATAAGGTATATGAAGTGATCGTTATTTCTGAATTTTTCTATGGAAGTGTAAAGTACCAAATCAACAAATGTAGTGGAATTCTTTTGAATGAATAGTTGTTGTAAGTAATTTGAATTATGGATATGGCATGATAGCTGATCATGTTTTTAGGAGAACTAGAATTGATTCTACGTTAGTTATTCATATATGTGGATATCCTAATGATCTCTTAATGGATGTAATTGTGCTTCTCAATAAAAGAGTATTCTGTTGGACATGTGCAAATGCAATGATGATTGACATATTTATAGTTAGGAGTGTAAACAGATCAAAAGTATTTTGGTAATCAATCTTGGAAGTCCTTTATATGTGTAAGAACAATAGCAGGAATAGTGCTTGAAGGCTACAATCTGATTAAGAATTTTAAGCCTTTAGTAAATCATGAATTGAAGAAATATAGTTTGGAGTAATAATTAAGTATGAGTTAAGTCAAATGAAGATGAAATGGATCATGAGATTTTTATGTAGTACTGAGGCAAGTACAATGATATCATTATATAGTACTTATAAGTGGTAAATAAGATGGATAGTTATTAAATGATACATAAGAAATGAAGTAATATTGCTATGTAAACTGCCACTGAATATATATCAAACACCCTAAAATAGTAGTAAGATGAGTAACAAGTGACGGTAAAGATGGAATTAAAGTAACAAGTTGGAGATGATTAGGACTTTTGATCAACAGTTACTTAGTTATTTTAAGGATCAATCTGGAAAGGTATAACTCTCTAGAAAGTAAATTTTATGAGACGGTTATCTATTAGTAAACTGATTATGATAGGAGGATAAAGAATGTTAATCATAGATATTATTTAAAGATCTGAGCTTAAAGAAGTTAGGCGATAAGTGGTGATTTTAGCAAGGGACTTTCATTTGATCTTAGTTGAATAATAATAAGTATGAATAAAAAAAAAGATTGGTTGACGAGTACCCTCACCGTAAAATATACAAATTGGATGAAATGCAAGTGCAATGATGATATTGAGGTATTCATTTCCTACAAGTTAGAAACTGGTGAACAGGAAAGGATTTAAGATGATTGAGATTATCGTTGCCTATCAATTTAGAATTTATATTGGAAGAAGGATATTAATCCATAGAATTGTAAGATATGATGGAAATGAAATTTAAGAAGAAAGCTACTGATGGTGGATTATGAGAAGTTAGTTGATATCTATAAAGAAGAGATTGGTAAATATACCCATAAGTATTGGATCTAATAGAAACATATAAAAGTTCAAATGTATTTCTGAAGATTATTTTGTGGAAATTTGAATCTCATGATTAAGTTAATCAAGAATCAAACTTATGGTTGAAACTCTATATTGGATGTTGTAAATGAGGCCTTAAGAGTTTGAAGAGTGATTGTTAATTTCTAGAATAATATTAGAGTAGAGTGACATCAAGATAAGATCAGTGCATAAATTGTAGTCACAGAATTGGGAGAAACAAATGCATGCCAACTATATATGAAAACACTTGTGGTGGTATCCATTAATAGTATTTTGATATACAGGGTATTTGTGGATAGCATTAATGAAGTTGAGTAATCATAAGTAGTATATTGAAATGGAAGACATGTGATTTTCGGAAAAGAGAATACGTTTTCATCAAGTTCGTTATATTTGGAGAAAGTATTTCGGTAGATATTAAAAATGTTGAATTGGCGATTAGAGAAAAAATCCATTGAAGTAATCCAGTATACGAAGAAAATAGGAAGCTACAATGTACTTCATATTAGCAATTGCAATAGGTAATCCAACAGAAACATGGCAAATCTGCAATTGTCCAATTGTTGTTATTGAGTCTCGTGTCAAGTCGATTTGATCAGTGTATTCCGTTGTGTCATGTTTTGTCAAGTAGTCAATCTTTCTTAATACTGTCTCTTTTGTTGGGTCTGTCAGTCAACAATCACATTCATCCTTCTCGAGTCAAGTCAAGTCAAGTCAAGTCAAATTGAATTGTTAACCATCTCATTTGAATCCGAGATGGAGAAGCGTTAAGATTTGCCAAATTTGCTTTTGTTTATCCTATGCTAAGCTGTATGAAGAATAAATGAGAAGCTATGATAGTAGCACAATCATTTGAGTGGAAGATTTTGGATGAAAGGAAAGGTGATGATATGAAGTGAATTTAGAACCACTAATGATCATAAATAAAATTTAAGAAACAATCAAACAAGGAATAAATGAAGAATAAACCAATAAGAAAATTAGCGAGGTCATAAAGCTAAATACAAGATAGTATAATACGACTAGAGGAGTATGGTGATGAAATAAGCCCTGATCGATACTAAGAAAATGAATGCAAAGGAAGGAAATTAAGAGATCGAGCAAAGGCTCAAATAGAGAAGAAATGGAATGTTAATTAGAAAGCAATTAAGGAACTTAATCAGTAGATTACAGAAGTTTCACTTGAAGATAGTTCGATAGAATGGAAAGTAGGATTTTAAGGATATGAAGTAACCCCCAAAAATACTGGATAATCAGGTTCAGAAGTTCAAGAGTTGAGACACAAAGTAGGTAAAGATACGACCTGATGAAGGTCTAGACTTAGAAATTAAAGTAGAGCTAAATGTAGTGAAGACAAAGTATTACTTATAGGTTGTTCAATTTTTAGAATAGTAATAATATATAAACTATCAATCCTAGCAAGTGAGCAATACATGGATATACAGTAGTTTCGAGGACGAAACTATTTTAAAGGGGGGTAGAATGTAAGCCCCAAAGCTAAGCCAATTGACCGTAGGATTGAACTTAGAACTTAAAGTTTTGGACGATCGGTTAAGGAATTCGATCAAACCCCAAATTATAAACTAACAAGAGAAATATTAGTAAAACTGACTCCGTAAACTTGAATTTAAGAAAATAAGTAATAAAATAGGAGATTATAAAATTTTCAAATTTTAAGCATAATAAGTACTAATTACTGAAAAGGCAAAAAGTGTAATCTAATAACTAATAAATTACTAGAGATAGATTATATGTATACTAAAAATAATAGAATGACTTAAATAATATTTAAGAATATTTATTTGTACTATATATGAATTTACATGTAAGTATAAATATGCGTAATTACTTAAAATACGCGAAGTGTGCTAAAATAATACTAAATGCTTAAAGAAAATTCATAATTAATTAATGAAAAATCAAGAAAAATCAGAAAAAATCATGAATCATCCAGAATTGGGTCGTGACAGCTGGGAAAAATAAGAAAAAATTCGGCCAATTAGAATAAGCCAACATAAAAGCCAAAAATCAAGGGATAAGGCAATTGTCTTGTCCCATTTAATGCACAATAAATCCCCTAAAGCCCTATAAATAGCAGGAAAAATTAAGGAACTCATTTGGACAGTTAGAAATCAGAAAAAATTAGGGAGAGACGAAAATTGAGAGAAAAATTCGGTTTAGAAAAAAAATAGAAAAACTGTGCAATTAGAGCTTTCAAAGGGAACCCACACCAGACGAGGAGCTGGGAGTGGACGGCCACCACCACCAAGGGCTCCGGCCGCCGACCGCCATAGATTTGTCAGCTGGTCTGGGCGTTGCCACCACCGTATGGTGGTAGAGATTGTCTACTCCTAAGTACTCATTGGGTTTAAGTTTTCCTTAGAAACCCTAACTGTACAGTTTTTTTTTGTGATTTTTTGTAAAACCCTAATTTTCTCTCAATTTCCTCTCTTTCTAATTTTCTAAAATTCCAAACATCAAAAATGAGCTTTTAAAATATTTAGGGTATTTATAGAGGTCTTGGGGAATTATTGTGCATTAAATGGATTTGACAATTACCTTGTCTCTTTTTTTTTTTCTTACTTTCTATTTGTTATAATTTGATTGGTTGCTTTTATTTCTTCAATTCCAAATTGCCACACCTCAATTCTAGTTTTTTTTTTTCTGATTTTTTCTTAATTAATTATGAATTTTATTTAATTATTTAGCATTGTTTTAGCACATTTTGTGTATTTTAAGTAATTACGCGTATTTTTACTTACATGTAAATTCATATATAGTACAAGTAAATATTCCTAAATATTATTTAGGTTAGTTTATGATTTTTAGTATACATATAATTTATCTTTAGTGATTCGTTAATTATCAGAATATATTTTATGTATTTTCGATAAATAACGAGTAATATTCTTAAAATTTGAAAATTTTATATTCTTTTATTTTATTACTTATTTTCTCAAATTCAAACTTACGGGATCATTTTTACTAATATTTTTAGCTTTACCTTATAATTTAGGCTCGATTAGATCCTTTAGTCGATCGTCCTAAATTCTACGAGCCAAATTTCGAGTAACTGATTGAGGGTTTTACAGTTACATTCTATGAAGCAATAGTTCTCTTAGATATTTCCTTAAATACTTTCCAAGCACACACCAACAACCCACATTGAAAATATAAATGAACAAAAGAATTGCGAATATGTCAATCCTCATCAAAACTCAACTCACAAACAATATAGTAAATTTCCAATTTAAGGTCTTAAGTAACTCTTGTTACTCGAATTTTGGAACACAAAAAAGAAGATACTTGTCAATTGTGTAGGACTAACTTTTATTTACTACTAAATATTAGTTATATAGTAAATATAGAGTGAATAAACTTACCCTGTCTGGTCCCTTAAAATTTTTGCAAAATAAAAAGGCACTTAGTGTTCTTTTAACTTCTCTAGTGCTTTTGTAGGTTTTTAGTAACTACTTTTTTTCCCCCTTAATCTATTATGTTCCATAGTGTTATATACTAAATATAGTTTTTTAGTTTATGTCTTCTTTTTGTTCTAGATTTAGTGAGTAAGCGATAAAAAGCAAAAAGTATAATCTAATAACTAATAAATTACTAGAGATAGTTTATATGTATACTAAAAATCATAGAATGACCTAAATAATAATTAGGAATGTTCACATGTACCCCACATGTATTTACGTGTAGGTAAAAATATGCGAAATTACTTAAATTGGCCAAAAACTTAGTAAATAATTAAAGAAAATTATTAATTAATTAAAAAAAACAGAAAAAAACAGAAGGATATGGAATGATGCAAATCTAGTCATGGCAAGTCAGGGACAAAAGAAGAAAAATTATCCAATTAGAATTAAGCAACACAAAAGCCAAAAATCAAGGGAATTGGGCAATGTCATGTCTAATTAATGCATATTAATTATAAAAAAGTCTATAAATAGAAAAAAAATTCAAGGAACTCCTTTGCATAGTTAAGGATTAGAGAAAAATAGAGAGACCCGAAAATTCAAGAGAAAAACTAGAAAAAAAGAAAAGAAAAGAAAAACTGTGCAGTTAGGGCTAGTGAGCCAAACCCATACACCATCAACATCTGGGATCGAGCCACCACTAGAATTAGAAATAAATAGGCTTAGGAGTATAGTTTGGAGCTCAAAATTTTTTTGTGGAATTCTTAAGGAATATAGAACAGTGCTATGAAGCCATTTTTTAAAAAAATAATTTTTGAAAATTTAAGTTAATTTTTAGCCCTAAAATGATGGGAAAATTGGGTAATTTTTGGTTAATTAAGCGATTAAGATACTAATTACTGATTTAGATAGTAATTAGATGTTTAGGGATAATAATCTCTGATGTGGAAACCTAATCATAGCCTTTGGAGTGTTAAGTATAAGTAATGAAGGCATTATGTGCTAATTATAGAAAATTAAGAATATTATAAAAAATTAGGTTTTATTAGATAATATAATAATAGAAATCAGAATATAATAAATCTGAAATAAAATTTAATTTTAAGTAATTGTATAAAAAAGTGTAAGATTTTCTCACATTGAGAATAAATCCGATACCCCAATTAGGATTAGCGTGTACCGAATAATTTATAATCCTAAATTTAGACCCAATGAGATATTAGAATACTCAAGCTTAATGTGATTAATTTCACATTAGGATTCGAGCATATTTAAGATTTCATAATCAAAACTAAAATCTAATTTAGGAACCGAACCCCAAACTAGGGTAAAATGAATCATTAGTAAATAATAGTTATACATGGAAAAAAATAAGCTAAATCATAACTTAGAATGTGAATCATTAAAGTATAAGAATTAAAAAGGACCTATTTGTATTATAGGATATCCAGAGATGAATCAGCTTGTAATCAAGTGATCGGGTGACTGAGAAACTCCAAATAAGTTGGGTTATTACTTACTGTATTAGAGTGTTATTTTATAGTACTCGGAGACTTAAGATTGTATATGGTTGTGATTATAAGTAGTTTACGCATGTGTTTGATGTATCTGAATACTTGCTGAATTTGTAATATGAGTGATTTTGTGATTGATTGAATTGGTGTGAAATTATTTGAATACCCTAAAGGAAATTTAATCTTATTCGACTCTAATAACCAAAAATGTCATGCATTGCAACCCGTTAGGGGATCATAGGATTTTCCAACCAAATACCGACCCCTTCGAAAGGGATAACGCAGGATTGCAAAATGATCCCTTCTTCATCCTTAGTCAAACTAAGTAACAAGAGAGGAGGTCGCGGCGAGGGTGAAGTCAATGGTTCGAAGATAATCGCAGGAGGAGCGAGGTCTCCATTGCACAAGCCTGGATTTGGTTATGAGCTGCTGCATAACTTGGAAACTCCTCAACCCGGATTAGAGCGGGTGAAATTTCTCTGATTTCACAATGAACCAGATTACGTTATGCGATGATACTTGATTGTTGCATTGCATGAAAATAATTGCTTGATAATCTTGCTTGTGTTTGTATGCATTCATGAGTCTCCAATTCAACTTACTGAGCTGTAGTTGCTCATACCCCGATAGATCCTTTTACAGGTCCTGATCTTTGAACACTTCAAGTATTATGCCGCCTTACATTTATCTAGAGGTTAGTCCTTTTGAAGCCAAAGGTGTGAGGAGCAGTTTACTTAGTAGTGATGTGTAGCGAGAATGTCCTTCGTAGTTTGAGGATGAAAGACTGATAATGATTATGTAAATTAGTGAACTGTTGTGTATATGTAGAATTTCATGGGAAGTTTTGTGGACTTTACATATAATTATATAGGTTTATTTAAAATTTGTGAACTTTACCATATTGGACTATTTACTTCAAAGCGAGGAGTCGTCGACGTCTTCTGTAAATTATGTCTATGGTAGGTACTGTGAGGCCAGTTACTATCATAGAATGGTTTACACGACGTGACTGTTGCGACTCTATGATTTCGAGGCGTAACAGATATGACCTTTACTAAAGGATTTATTAGGTTTGCAAAATTTGTTTATTGACACATGTGGTGAACTTATAGAAGAGGAGAAAAGATGGTCCACATATTATACTTTTGAGCACTACAATACATAATTGTTTCATACCTAAGTCAACTGACATATCTACTTAGGGCCTAATTCCTTTCTTCAATAACTTGAGGAAAATGATTGCATAGCTTTATATTATTTGTTTTAAGGATGAATTAAAGAAAGGGATGCAATTTGCAAAGGTAGCAGGATCAATTTGTGAGGTTACACTATGACTTCAACGTTAACTAGTTTGGTAAAGGGATTGTGGTCAATTTTTTTTTTTGTATAGAGAAGTAAATGAGATGTAGATGACAATTTCATGCATGTACTCGCATACTAAATTTGTATTTACTACAGCTGAAGGCTCTTGCACCTATGTTGCTAATGAAGATCACCCATAAATTAACTCTAGTTTCATGGCTCATTTCCTTTTCTTTTCTTTCCTTTTCTTTTTTTTTTTAAATTTTTTATGTGATGGTCATTCTTTGCACACTTTATGGATACATTCAAGTACTTAATAATAAGGAAAGTGTTTGGGACAATAAGAGAATTGGGGTTGAGATAAATTTAGTGATAGGAACACTTCATATAAGAAATTGCTAAACTCCTTAACGCAACATAGTTGAGTAACCCAGGAACTCATCACATTTAGAATTTTTGCCAGTCAAGAGAGAATGGGAAATGGTACTCTGGAGGGTGTTTTGGACTTAGACCACGTATGTAAGCCTTTAGACTTTCTTTTTGTTGGTATTTTTCTATAAAAAATATAGGCATAAATTGTTGATTTCATATAGTAAGGACTGTGTTAATTACACTCTCTAACGAATTTGAATTGACATCATATGCTATGTGCTAGTGATTTTTAAAGTTTTTGAAGAGATAGATTGTTGGCAATCATGAAGAGATTTTTATGTTTGAATTTTGATTGACGATATGGTATTCTAAGTACAGTACAGGATGAGAAAATGTGGGATAGCATCTTTCCTTCATGCAATAGTGATACTACATACGATATGTCTTTAGCAATTTCAACACCATCCACAAAGAATAGCCATTAAAAAGGTTAGTTCTTGCTATTAAATTGCAATCATAACCAAAAAAATTTGCACACTGTAGAGCTATGTTTGACAAAAGGGAAAAGATGCTTGACGACTTTGGTTTTAGATTCATATTCATGACAACCTATCTTAGTAAAGCTATAACGTTGTGTTGAAAGATGTGAGGTGCTTACCAATATTGAGTTGGTAAAAACATTTTCTACAATTACATTAGATATTTTTAAGTATAGTTAACTGATGCATCAACGAATATCAGCAAAAGATAAATGTTTGTTTAGGGAATTCTAAAAAAATACAAAGATGGTGGTTGGTTACAAATGGTTATAAGGTAATTGTTTTGGTGGAATAAACGAGATCTTTGAGGTTGTTGTTAGGAAATGAATGGCAAGTTATGGAAGTAAGGGTAGTAAGAGCCATAAAAGGTGATCTTAAAACAAATGGCATTTCCAGAAGCCTTGTTCTTATGTGCTTATTACAATGGTATCCCATCATACTGACATCAAATAGTGCACAAGTACATGGCATAAAGGAACATATAAATAAATGTGGCATAAAGTTAGCTTTTAACCTATTAATGAAATAATGGTTGGCCAGAAGTGAACATTCTATTAATCTACATTGAAATGATTTTTACATAAGAAGTGGGTAGACTTGAGTCCAATTATTATCATAATGAGATGGGCCTTAGAGAGCTATTGTTGAAATTTCCAGGTAGCTTTTTTAGAAAAGAGGGCCATAATAGGAAGATACTCCTGAATGAAGACAAGGTTTGATTAGATTAGTTATTTGTACCATTATTGTTTTCTTAGTTAGCATTATTCAAGCTATTTGTGCCATTACTGTTTTCTTATTTAGCATTATCCAGTGCTCATACTACTAAATTCCTTCTTCTTTGCTATTTAGATGGATCTAAAGTTCGTAGACATATCACCCCTTATATAACAAGCTAGGCATCATTTAAAGGTAATATAGGTTAGAAAGATATGGGAACTTCTATAGTCCCGTACACTATTTTGATAAGACCGGTCCCACCTTCTATTACACTATAGATTTGATTTCCACTAGATCTGAACGGCTGAAAATATAATCAATTCAATGGTTTAGATCCAATGGATATCAAATCAAAGGTTGGATGAAGGACGAGACCAATCTCGTAAAAAATATAGATCGGACTATAGAAAAATCCAAAAGATATGAAATATGTTATACACTTTTATTGATTTCTTTTATAGATGATCATGCATTCTCTTTTAATTGCAGGACATAACTTTGCTAATTTGTTGATGACATGAGGCTTCTTTACAACATGCAGAAGGAGAGATAATTTAGACTTTTGTATCTTGTAATGATTTGAGTAAGCTAGTTTCTTAAGTAACTTTTATGTCCCATTTGTACAATTGGGTTGGCATCTCATCATAAGAGTGGTGAAGCAATGGAAACTAGAGACACATGCATTTCACATACTATATGGAGAGGTCACATTCACCTTCTAAAATGTTGCAGTTCAACTTAGCTTGCTTGTTAATGGCAAGAAGTAATGAGTAACAACCACTTAAAGTAGGAGGATAAGTGTGAGAAATTGCTCTACTTGCTGTGATATCATGGATGGGCAAGCCACGCCTTCTTGGTTAATAAGGACATCCAGATTGTTACCTCTTAAAAGCAAATGAAGAGACCATCATGCATTACACGAGCATACAATCTCTAATTGATGAGTAGCGTTGGATATATAGAAGCTATGGTGCTTTTATGGGACTTGTAGCTTATATGGCTTTATAAGCCAGCATGTGTACTGATATAGTTTGGTTGTTTTTTCTTTTCTTTCTTTCTTTTTTTTAGATAAACAAAAACTTTTGATTACTATGCCTTTATGTGAACAAGTGCAATTAGCCATTCTCATGGCTTCACGTACAATTCGAAAAAAACATGTAGGGATTTTCTAATTGAATGGGCAATAAATAGGTTTCCTTCTCCTCCTTTAGGCTAGCCAGCAAACTGGATTTTGCTGAGGGTGTAAAAAATATTGAGGATTTTAAGAGAATAAATAAATAAGCAATCGAAAATTAGATAAAATTGAGAACAGAAGTTTTTAATTTTCCCAACAAATATGATGTATACATATATATACTAGATATATGCATTTACTGTAAAGCCCCAAAACTAAGGACATTACAGATTGCCACATGCTCTTAATCTCTAATGACACGTTCTTAATCTCTAATGACACGTCAGGTGTAACATTCGACTAAAAACTTTAAGTAGACTTTCCTTTCCCATAATGGATCACTTCACTGGCTCCCAATTTCTTTAGTGCGCGTAGATGATATAAAATTCTCCAAATAATCTTATATAATTATATCTCTATATAATGCTATAATAACTTCTAGTTAAGAAATATTAATGCCCAACCAATTATCATTGCCACATAAGACTAAATAATCTTATGATTTAATTTTCTAAGATAATCTTCAATGCTAAACATAGTCCTCGCTCTTCTCATCCTCAATGCAACAACAGTTTGCCCCATAAGTTATTGAAATCAAGTAGTATAACTATAAGTCCTGTATCTAAAAATATAATAAAGAGAGCCGAAACTTAGTATGCAACATACAATCACACGTGCGTAATCAAACGATACATGTTCATATGCATAGGAATGCAAAACAAGTAAATTACACAATTCATTTAATTATTTTTACATTTAAGTTGGTCGCATAAGTATACATTAGTGGTCCTTCACGACCCAATCACATCACAATTCATATCACAACCTAACGTTTAGGCATGTCTCTTCGAACCCCTTTATAATCTAATGTTAGGCATGCCTCTTCAGGGCTCCTCTACAACATTCTGGATTTACCTCAAATCATTTTCAAGTGAGACTCCACTAAAGACAACGTATCACAAAGACCATCGAGGTTGCCCCCTAAAGATTTGCTACTCCAAGCCTTTAGGACGAGCCAAACACGAGTAATAAAAGGATACGTAAGCTAAATATATATTTAATTTATTTAATTTTTGCTATCCTAACACTCACATACAATAAGCAAGTGTCACGTAGCTTGATATTTGGAATCCATTATCAACGAATCAAGCCTAACTTTAAATCCTAAAACCAATGAATACTCATTAAACTTCTTAAATATTAGATAAATGATTCCTCCTACTTAAAACTCACTTTTAGGTCATTTAATTCTCTTTAAGTTCACTTAATAAAACACTACAAGGGTTTACTTTAAAAGTAATAAAGGAATAAAACAAAAAGAAGAAGAAAAACTCAACTTAAAGAAGCGAAGCTTATGATACAGTCAATGATATAATCATGTCTTTTTGGTTGTATAACTTACTAAGTTACACTTCATTACTGCAAAGGACACGACCAAGGATACCGTCGTATAACTTTCTGATCTACTAGCCCATGTTGCCTACTATAAGAGACAAGACTAAGATACGACTAGGAATACGGTCGTGTGAATTTTTGTTCTACTTTTTTTCTTTCTCTTTCGCCTAAAACTTTTTCAAACCTATTTTATCCTCTAACATCTTAATACCCTTGAATTTATAGAAAACTCAACTCCACAACATAATCCCATCAACAACACCATTTATCTTTTACATCTCTAACTCTTATTTCAAATTTAACACTTATTCTATCAACATAAAATTTTTTCATTACTTTTATCACTTTAACTACTAAATCATCATCATAATCTTAAATAGAAAGATTATAAGAAAAATCCATAGCGTAAGGGATACTTTAGCTTAATTTTTAACAATTCTTTCGAGTTTCCTCATTTTCCCATGACCAATCAATGCATAACCCTAAAATATTAATACATATCACTTAGATTTAATCAAAACCTAAATTTCATAATTAATTATTCACTTACTATTGGAAATCTTCGAAGGTTGTAAAAGCCTTGCGATTTCCTTTTTCAGATGAGTTACACTACCGAGAGAGATTTAAATCAATCCAATTTTTTCTCCTAAAAATCGATAAAATTTAATATTCTTGATGTACCTTAAGCGTTTCCTGAGTTTATAGTGGAAGAGTCTTATTCGATAGCTCTAATAAGTCAAATTTTTGTACTTCCAATATTACCCTTTATTAAATCATTGTTTAAGATCTTAATACCTCTTACTTATAACTTACTTATCTTTTATTTATTTTTACGACTTTATTCTTTTATATCCCTTTTTTTTTCTGGGGTATTACATTTACAAAGCACAACTTTTAATTATATGATACTTAAATAAAAATACAGATGAGATATTAATATAACATATATATAATACATAACATAAATGTTTTTTTTTTTTGGCCAACATAACATAAATGTTAATGATGCATATTCATCACCTATTGCTCTAAATAATTAACATATAACAAATCTGCACATAAAAATTACATAGCAAACGGGTGAATTCAAAAAGATCAATTTGAAAAGTAATACAAAATCAGGTAGATTGGGCGTAATAAATTTTCAAAGTTCCCTAAAGCATATGCTTTTTGGTTTAACTAATGCAATATTTTAGGCATGTAATTGGTACAACAGATGTATATATAAGCCTTTGAAATCTCAAAAGACTTTTCTTGTAAATTGGTAATGCAATTTGGATATTAAAATCTCAAAAGCTGAAGTTTGAGATAGGTTTGGGAAAAAAAAAACTTCGGATATATTAAAATGCATCAAAAAGTATTGAAAACGATATTCACAAGGGTTCTCCGATCTAATTCTTACAATTTGCATCGTAGTCTCACCTACTATCCTCAAATTTCCCCTATGTCAGAGCATTTAAGTGCTCGTTGTAACTTCTGATGAACTTGTTGCCATATTTTGTCAAATCAAGTCATAATCTTGGCAATCCGAAGTCTTAAATTCTCTATATCTTATAATCATTTTGGCATCGCTTTCGTATCATTTTAATACGTTTTGATTTCGAGAGTTTTAACTATCAAAGATATTTTAGAAAAGGATGGCGCATAGAGGATAAAAGAATAGATATGTAGATTTGGATGCAGATTAGGATAAAATACAAATAACAAACAGACAAAACAAGCAAACTGTAAAAAAAAAAAAAAATGTACATGGTAATGGAAAAACCAGAATCATCTGCTGATATATTTATAAAAACTAATACAAATAAACTCGATAGTCTTGCTTTTCTTAATCCAAACATATCCTAAATATCTGTGACTTAATTTTGGTTTTAATAACAACAATAGAAAGATGGTGTAGTATCCACAAAAGATGTTAGAAAATTTTTTCTATTGATGAGCCTTTCGAGCTCATAACCCTTGTTGCAGGCTGATTCTATCATAAAGCAACTACGTAGGAAAGCTGAAAATCTTGTATTGTAGATTTCAATGACTATAATGGCAATATATCTATTAACCAAATAACATGTTCACTTGTTCTTCAATATCCTATATTCGGCTTGAATCGCGGCCAAAAATGAATCGCCTTCCCCAGTCCGATACCACCAACACTCTTGCGCGCCAGCTGACTTGTTTGCTATAAATTGTTGTAGTTGTTAGATATTTAGATGTGCACATTATCAAAAGTTGAAGATCAACATGAAATCAGGCAGCTTACCTTGCATATATAGAATACCAAAGCCACTGTGTGCTATGGCCTATTGATATCCAATCTCCGGGAAGTTGAGCTGCTGTTTGTTCACCTCCTAACGGAGCGAACTGCCCGAAATGCTTATACCTTTTCCAAAAATTTTAATACATCTAATCGTATCATCGCAAAAATTTTGCAAAATCTTTCTTAACTTGAAGTAGAAACACAAAAAAAAAAAAAAAAAAAAAAAGAAGGGAAAAGAAAGGTTACACAGAAAAGGCACCCCAATCTTCCTTTATGTGCAGTTAAGCCTATACAGTTTCACTATACACAACTTTTAGTTATGTCCAGTGAAGCTATATATTTACGTTTGTTTAAATTAACTCTTGAAGTTTTCCATCACGATAAATTGAAAAGTGCAGTTAATAATGTCCTTAAAATCCAGATTTGAGGTTTGATTGAAGTTCTAACTAAGCTTTAGTTATGAATCAACTAGATTTTTCGAAGTTCTAGTTGTTGAAATCGGAGCTTTACGAAAAATATTGTACGTATATAATTTAAATCGTTTATAATCAAAGAGTTCAGGAGCTATTTAGATAAGTATGAAATTACATGAGTTTAATTTCGTATAACTAAAGTTTAGAGGTTTCATTGCACATTAGACACTTATTTATCAATTTTTCTTTAAAGAAAAACTGATTATAACTTCTGTCTAATCATTAATGGACTAATTTCAATTTGCATCTGATAATCAATACGGTTCCTGTTTTTTTTTTTTTTTTTTTAACACATCAAGTACTCGAGTGTATAGATGGAAAATCGAACCACACGTGGGTCCATTCTTTTGTGTGTGAAATAATCCATGGAAGTTGTATTATTTATGCATGTAATAAGACCTATCCATTTTTTTTTTTTCCCAAAAGACTTCAGAGGTTCTGCCAACACTATAATTAAAAGAAAAGAGTGAACAAAACCTCATAAATTTGAGTAAAATCTAAGAATTCCATTAGGTTTCAATTGTTAAATTTGTCAACATACCATTACTAATAGACTAAATTATTGAGATCACCTAAAAGCATCCTAATGGAGCTCCTTAGCACTGAGTCCCCAAAGTGAAGGACCCTATACGGAGGTCCTTCTCCGTTGAAACCGGGTCTGGTAAGGATCTAAAAAAAAAAAAATATGCCTTCGTGTTTATATTATTAAAAATTCGTAATTTAAATTCCATAAATAATATAAATAAATATTAAAAATTTCCATTTAAGAACTTTGTAGAAAAAAAAAAAAAAAAGAAGTGAAAAGATCTCTAGAAAAAGATATCTTTAACTTATTGCTGTGGTATTTAGAATATTCTTACGGATGGATGGGGGTGTTCTAATGGATTATACCGTGTGAAAATTGCACATTCGTTAAAAGTGGCTACGAATGCATTACATTGCCCTTATGCAGGATTACAACACAGGAGAAAGCTTGAATTTGTAGTAGGATTCATTAATACCTGAAGGGCCGAAACCGGTGGCGACCCGATCCTCTAAATCTCAAAGGGCCTTCAGGGTTCTTTTCACATTCCTCCATACGATTAAAACATTTCGCAAGATATTCTCCTTGTTGAGCAGCTACCTGTACTTTATACAAAAAGCAATGAGAAGCGGGAAAGTCTAAACTGCCATCAAGCTCTTACAGGAGCAGTGCATAAAAACGCAAGGAAAATGTAGATAAGTAAATGGAATGTATCATACTTGAGCTGTTGCAGGAAGATTTTTCATTTGTGAATCAGCTTCAGCTAGAGCAGACTTAAACTTTTTGATGTCTAATAACTGTCCATCCCCTTGCACACTCTTGAGCAAATCAAGGAAATTTTCCATTTGTTTCTTCTTTAAAAGTATCTCTACCTGCGGATACCGTTCACAGATGTCTGCAACAACTTCTTTAGCATCGTGTAAATTTAGCTTACCAGAGTTAGACTTATCCGCCTTACTAAAAATTGCTGCAATATCTTCCTGAAAAATGGATCAAAAGCTTTATCAGCAACAGAGAATGATTTTTTTTTTCTTTTTTTTTTTTTTTGGGTTTGAGAGAATAGTTTTAAGAGTTGAATTATTTATTCTTAGCTCATATGTCTCAAGAGATTGCATTTAGACCATAGCATTCTCTAGGATCTGATGACCATGATGGCAATTGGCAAGGTTGAAGTCATGTCTAAAATGTTAGAAAAGAGGTAAAACATGACAATGCCATTCAAACGCTAACACCAACAAAGATGTTATCTGCACTAAGGTACCATAGATTCCAACCAAATTTCGCGTACCATGATTTTCCGTTGATTTATGGTTGCACAATCACCTAGTGCATATGTGCTATCACATCCTTCAACCCTGAGCCACTCATCAGTTGCTAAAACACGCCTGTTAGTCTGCCAGGAAAATGATACTTTCTTTTCAGTGTAAAAATTTGTTATTCAAAAAGGTCTAAAATTAATGAAAACTTAACCAACACACCTGACCGATTTGCTTCATGAAATCCATCATCACAGGTCGGGTACCGATACCAGTGGACCAGACAACCATTCCATATGGATAAGACACCCTCTTGCCCGTCGATCTCTCCTTAGTTGCTATGTCTTTCTCATTTACTTTCACCACCATGGACCCCGTCTTCACATTGATATCATCTCTTTGAAATTTTTTTAAAGCAAAAGCCGTGATTCTTTTATCGAACCTGTACAATATGAAACAATTAGCCTATACGACATGGACACCATTAAATTTAGTCAACCTAGAATTGAATGTTATTAATCTATAGTTTTTCATCTTTCCTCTAATCTTCGACGTATATGCCTATCCGATGGGCAGCACACTTGATGCTAACCAGAGCCCCTTAGGCTTTTTTCAGAAATCCTGCCATGACAAAGGCCTATCCGAGGACATGCATTTCTTGACGTAAAAGACCATGTATGACAGGTGTAATACTAAATTGGCAATTTCCTTACGTGTTCAAAATATGATCCCCTGCTTCAAGAAGGGTAATTTTCACGTAGTTCTTGATTTCAGGATATAGCCTAGCAAGATCTTCCGCGGCGAAATCACGAAGTTCGGCAGCAAATTCCACACCCGTGGGACCGCCTCCAACAACAACAAAATGCAATATTCTTTTCTTCTCTTCTTCTTTAACAGTAGGTATGCTTGCTCTCTCAAAGCAATCGATTACAGATTGACGAATCCTCTGAGCATCTTCTACTTCCTGCACAAGATATGCATTAGTATTATCATCTAGGGGTCAAGCAGACAAGTAAAACTCCAAAAAGTACGGCGTTGTTAATTAATAGTAGACTTATACATACCTTGAGAAAATGTGCATTCTCCTCAACACCAGGGGTATTAAATGTGTTTGCGCGAGCTCCAATAGCTATTATCAGATAGTCATAATCTACAGTAAATTCTTCTTTCCCTCCCAAATTCGAGACTTGAGTAGTTTGACAGTAAACTCTCTTTTTGTTAGCATCAATCTTATAGCATTGAGCTTCTCTATATTCGCAGCGTGGACCTTTCTGTCACATTAAATCTCAGCAATTTCGGTTTTATTAATCCAATTTATGTGAAACCAAACATGGTCACGATTGCTAATTCAAGAACTCTTTTAAATATCCACTTAAAGAAACCATTCTTTAGATAAAACTTGCAAAGGTAATCACTATTGATTCTATCCAATTGCTGTAATAAATATCAGAATTCTTGCAATATTCATGAAATCTTACCTTGTTAACAATATTACGAATAGGTTCGACTATGCTGCGTGCTTCAACTGTCCCATTTGTAACGCTTGGCAACAGAGGAGTGAATGCAAAATAATTCCGCGGTGAGATTACTTCTACTTCATACGAAGAACTCTTCAAATTTTTCAGGAAGCTCGTGGCAGCCCATCCAGTTCCTAGCACCACCACCTTCTTCTTTGGGCACTCTACTGTAGAATCCGCGTAGACTCCACTAAAACCGTTGTTAGGAACTGCCAATACAACTCCACCACTGCATCGAACTTGAAATCATTAATGTGGATAATTTGCCCAAAAAAAAAGAAAAAGGAAAAGACAAACTAAAAGCTATGGTTATATGTACTACAGAATAATGAAGTCGATCCTTTTATGATATTGCTTAAGAATATGGTTAGAACAAACATAATCATGATTACATTTTATATTTTCAGGAAGTTTAATGATCATATAAGGTAATTCTGATTCATATATACCAATGATTCATTCAACCCCACAATACTTTGAGGGATTATAGTATTCAAAGATGGATGGTCTCAAAACTATGCAACTTTTGATTCACCTATTGCATGCAAGATAGGTATATGATGTTTGCCGTCGTATGAAACCATCGTCTCTATACAAAGTCTTGACAATGGGAGTTTTTCAAGAAGCTAATCAAGAGGACAACACTTTCATGCATGCAATTACATAAACATGTATTTCTCAAACCTTTAACCATACTTTGCTATAAATATAAAACGACAAATTTTCTATTAGCTTAATCTTTATAAGGGTTGTTCATATCCCTCTTTATTTAATTAATTCCACCATGAGGACGTTTCGATTTTAATGTCAATGTACGAATATTGAACGCGAATTTAGCAGTCCTTTTGCATAATACATCATACATACTTAGATTAACAAGAAGAGTGCTGTAAAATGCAAAAAAAAAAATTATAGAAAAAAAAAAAACAAAACATCTTGATAGAGTAAACATGGATATTAGGACCTGACAGTGGAGACCAGAAGGACTTTAGAGAGCGTAAAATGATCATGAAATGCCCTTGAAAATCTCTCAAAGAACGTAAATTTGCTCATTATGAAACCCTAGTATTTTTTTCCCTCTTTAATCTACTTCTTCCTTCTTAAATTTAAACGAAGGGAGGCAATATTTGAGGATCTAATATATATAAGGTTTCTAGGAACAGAAGTTTCCCATTATACGTGAGCAGTACGTGAGTGTGTTAGAAGCATGAGCGAGAGGCTAGGAAACATGTGTTTATGTTTCGTTTAGGTGTTTTACTTTGTCTTTTAACTCGTCCAACGGTGGATATGAGTCCTAGTACAAGACAAGGCTATGCTTTATGTTAGGAGTTTACACATATTGGTGGATTTGCTTAAACCATGTAACTGCCGGATTGCATGCTGAATTTCAAAGTTTTTCCTAGCGTCCGTAGATCACGAAATTCAATGGAAGATAAAAAGATTTCATCAACAATCGATATGTAACTTCTTTGTTATAACTATCTAACCCAATTAAATCTGAAATTAAACAATTAGCGTTTTTTGCAATATCTTTTGGTTCACCTTTCATTTCAGAATAAAATAGTTAGACCCCAATTGCTTCATCTATCCTCTTGAGGAGGGGTTTGGTTGCCTAACTTGTAATAATGAAAAGAAAAAGTTTTATAATTTATTATATCAAATCGTCCCCATTAAACCTCTTCATAAAATCTTAATATAAGTATATTTATTTTCTTTATTTCCATCAAATCCGAATTTGTTTTAGTCTCTGGGTAAAGAGTCCCCTTTTAAAATTGGTGAACATTCATATTGTTCTTATAATAAGAGAGGTTATAAAACAAATTCAGAAATCATAACTCAAGTCGGATGCCTATAATGATATAAAAAATTGAAACAAATCATAAGAGACAATAGAAGGAGAAATAAAATATAAAAACTAATATTAACGTGGCTTGAACCACTGTCAAATAACATTTTTCTCATTCCGAGTGTTTGTTGGTCTTCAAGTAAAATAGTTTGTGACAGACGCGGAGGCAAACCGGAGAAGAATCATAAAGCCAATCATATGATCATCGAATACACCTCTATCTAAATAAGTAATACGAATAAATTCGCAAATTGTCACCTATAACTTTTATCATTACCTAGCTCATGAATGCTTTCATTTTTTGAAAAAAAAAAAGAAAAAAAGAAAGGATTTCTACTATACTTAAAATTTGACATGAACAAAATTTATGATCGAGTTGAATGGGATCTTTTAAGGGGTGTTTTGAAAAGATTAGGCCTTGCAAATAGATAGGTTGATTGGATTATGTTTGTATCACAACAATTGAATATAATGTAATGGTAGAATGATGGGAAATGGTACACCTACTATGGACTTAAGGCAAGGAGACTCTTTGTCTCCATATTATTCATATTAGTGGCTGATGTTCTTTCAAAAGGTTGAATTTGCTAGTTGATCAAGGTCTTTTACATGGGTTATCTATAAAAAGAGAGCGCCTTATGATTTCTCTCTCTCTCTTATTTTTTTCTTTGGCCGATGACTCTCTTTTTCACAATTATAGATGAGGAAAACTTGTTGCGGTTTAAAGAAACATGGCATCTGCACTGATAATAATGTTACAAATAAATTGAAAGAATCAATAGTCCAGCTATTGGAGGTGGAATTGATTGAGGACCTATGAAGATATTTGGGTTTGGTTACTTTGTGGGATCACTTATAAACAAAGGTCTTGAAATTTTTCAAGGATAAAATCGACTAAAAGCTATGAGGGTAGAAACAAAAGTTTTTAAGCTTGGTGAGGAAGGAAACTCTTACAAAAGTAGTAGCTCTTTCCATCCCTACTTATACGATGAGATGCTTTAAGTTTCTAATAAGTTGGTGCAACAATGTTAATAACATTATTACTAATTTTTGGTAAGGTTAGCAAAGGGAATAAAGCAAAATCCATTTGCAAAGTTGGAACATTATGAGGAGGGTAAAGGGAAAAGGAGGCTTTAGTTTTAAAGATTTGCACCTTTTCAACCTTACTCTTTTAGCTAAGCTAGCTTAGCATTTGATGACTAATTTGGAAGCTCTTTAGGGGAAGGTGCTAAAGATATCTATTTTTGTGATGTGGACTTCAGATATTGATGAATTGCTCACCAACGATCTCATTATTCATGCATGGCTCCGAGAACTCTAATACTTCACCTAAAGAATTCTCTCTTGGTAACCTATTGATGACGAGAAAGTTTACACTGAAGGAACATAGTTGAACTCCTCAGGCTTCCCACATTATCATATTATGATTTATGCTCTCGGTAGTGATGATGTCGACCATTTTCTTATCGAAGACCCTGTGCTGGGTAATCCAACCAGCTGCTACCTAGAGGTTCCTACTGAGTGACGAGTGACGAGAGAATCACTTACTAGCCGAATAGTTTTCTCTTAGCATGCTACCATCTCTCTCGTTCCGGCCACTTTATTGTCAAAATATCTTAATCCCTCTCACCTATTGTGCTTAGAGAATATTCGTACGAGACCAATGTTATATTACCACCTGTCTATCCCATTTGACATTGTACCACTTTTCCATTATTGTCTTTTGTCATTTTTACCCTTTTTCATATGTACTAGGAATCTCCTTTTATATATACTTTTTTGTAATTTCTTTATTTATAATATTACCCTAGGAACTTATTATAAATAGTCCATTTTTCTTATAAGCTAAAGATAACTTCCATATTTTAAGATTGAATATTTTGTTCTTATGAGACAACTTCTCCAAGTACATCTTTTATACAATCTTATCTAATCTTACTAAGTAGCTCAAGATTAATGGCAAGTAAATCTCGACATTAACTTGTGCATCATTTCAAGTAAGGTGCCAAGTCATGTTTTGTTTATTGGTGAGTTACATCCTCTGAGCAACTTCACGTTAGCTACTATTGTTCGCTTATGGACCATTTCCCATTAATTTTCTTCAATATTTTGGATGACCTTTTTTAATCGGATTTACCATGGTAAGTTTTAATGATAACTAAACTCCTAGGTACACCAAATTTGCAAAGAAGGGTGGTAATGTATCTTAAGGCTAATATAATATTTTAGAGGAAAGAGATATTTTATCGAGAGGGACAAATGGATCCTATCTCTAGATAAGTAAGGAAAAAAAAAAGGAGATAAAATTAGAGTGTGGAGCAATAGATGGATCCCGTCTCTAGATAATTTCTCATTGGATAAGAAAGAAAAAAACAGTAGATTTTGAGCTAACTATAGACAAATTAATCCGATAGGAAGGAAGATTCTAGTTTTTATAGGGTTTAAACAGATTAATTATAAAAGAGGAGAAAAAAGCAATAAGAAGTATGGTTATTATTGTTATAAAGCAAGAAGATAAATTGCTTTAGCCATTCACAATGTCTGGAGATCTTACTATGAAATCGATATATTTTTTCTTATTTGAAGGCTTTATTTATCTGAAGGAAAATGAAGAAGGACAAATCAGTTGGCTTTGTTCTTTTTGTTTGTATTTGAAAAAGAGTAGAATTGGTTATGGAACCTTAACATACAACTAAATGTGAGACATTCTATGAAGATTTTTATTAGACTCCTTGCTTGTATATGCCAATCTAGTAAAAAGGTGTGTGATTGAAAAGGATGCTTGTGAATTTTGCAAGGATAATGAAATACTAGAACATGCACTATTGTTCTGTCCTTAGGTAGAAGTAGTTTGGTTTAGTATTGATGTACTTAAGAGTTAAGTTAATCACTAAGGCTTACCATAAGAAGTAGTAATAATAACTCCTTCAAAGCATCTAAGAATGAAGGAATGGAAAAAGTCGACAAATACAATAGCTTCCATAAAGCTACTGGGTGGATATGGTACATCAACGAATATAACGCAACCTAATATTTCATTTGATATGATACATAAGCTAATACTAATATTTACTCACCAGTAATCTCGAGTTACTCAACAAGACTAAATAAGAGTGTAGGGGAAAATGTTACTCGAAGAAGGGTATATCACAATAACAAGGATATTTAACATCTGTAGAGGTGTAAGATAATTGCGACTACAGTAGAAATGACTATTTATAGTAAGTCCCTTGGGGGAATAATTCAATAATAGAGAATTACATACAAGATAATGTAACAAAGAGATTTCTAGAATATTAAAAAAAGGATCAATAAAATAAAGGATAAAAAGAAATATAATGCAAGTATCAGAAAAGTAAGGAACAAGTGGCAGCCTGTCGATAGGTTCGTATTTTGGAATCTCGTGACATTGTAGCTAAGCTGTGTTGAATTGTGCTTAAAGCGATCGAAGTGATTAAATGAGATTGCAGTTTGGTAGGCTCGAAGAGTAAAGCTCGGTGTATATGGATTACTCAATAGGTCAGCCTTGGCATTAGGTAGGTTATGTCTGAGCAAAGCAAAGTGTATCTAAGCTAGGACCTTAGGGAGTTCTTCCATAAGTCTTCCATATACTAGAGCTCATCTTCAGCAAGCTAACAAGAAAGGATCCTTTTGGCGAGAGATTGGAAGCTTCGAAGGAAGGCATGAGTGAGAGATTTGGAGGTCAACAATCCATCAAATTTCCAAAGTTGTTGAAGATTTGCCCTTAAATTTGGATCTTCTTTTCTTCTTCTTTTGGTACAAAGGGCGTTAGATCAATGGCATCAAAAATAGGAGACACTCCATATCCTTCGAGTAGTTCTAGCTCATAGGTGTTGTCATTGATGTGTTATAGGATCTTAAAAGGGCCATCCAACCTAAGAGATAACTTATTTGTCCTCTTTCCTGAGTATCGCTCCTTAGTAAGGTAGATCCAAACAAGGCCTCTTGGGTTGTAAATAACTCTCCTCCTTCTTTACTCTCTTTATCAAGCCACTATCTTGGCTAATTGCTTGGTAACCTTTTGATGTAGTTTTTGAAACTCATTGATGTGCTGCAGGCTTGATCGACTTTCCCCTTAAAAGGTTGAGGTTGATAATCATATCTAAGGGAAAAATTTAAGTTAAGTCCATAAACGACCTCGAAAGACATCCTTCCTGTCAAGCTATGAGTGGAGCGGTTGTAAGTGAACTCAATGATGGGTAGGCATAGATTCCAATTATGTAAATTCTTTCCAACAGTAGCTTAAAAGAGGTTGCCTACAGTTTTGTTCACAACTTCTGTCTAGTCGTCTGTTTGTAGATGGTAGGAAGTATTGAACATAAGCTTAGTGCTAAGCTTCTTCTATAGTACTCGCCAGAAGAAGCTTGTGAATTTCGAATCACAATCGGATATAATACTCTTTGGAATTCTAAGTAACCGCATGATGTCCTGAAAAAAGAGGTTAATAACAAATAATGCATCATTAATTTTGTAGAAAGGGATGAAGTGACTCACTTTACTTAACTAATCGACCACCACTATGATATAGTCAAGTTTTTTAGGTGTTCTAGGTAGGCTAATCATGAAATCCATACTCAGATTGGTCCATAGTTGCTCAAGTAGGGGTAGAGGTATGTATTATCCATATGACTCTTTGCTTCCCTTGGCTCACTTGTACATCTCGCACCGTTTAAAAATTTTGTGCACATCCTTCATCGTCTTAGGCTAATAGAAGTGTTCTTTCAACAACTTAGCAGTTCTCTTTTTGCCAAAATGGCTTGCTAAGCCTCCAACATGAGCTTCTCAAATAAGTAATTTCTTAATAGAACTATTTAGCATATAGATTTAAATTCTTTTCATCAGAAATTCTTGGCTCAAATAGAACCCATTCACTACTCTTCTAATGTTGCATTTAGCCACTAATGCTCTAAAGTATAAATTTAGTTCATATTCATTCGAAAAAGTACCAAACCCAAGTATTCTAGCCTGCAATGTCATGACAAGAATATGTTGACAAGAGAAGGCATCGGCTACGGTATTAGAACTTCCCTTCTTGTACCTAATAATGTAATAGAAGGTTTCTAGGTATTCAACCCACTTGGCATGGCATCAAGAAAGTTTTCGCTATCCTTGAAGATGCAAGAGATTCACGGTTTGTGTAAATAATGAACTCTCTTGATAATATGTAATATTACTAATTTTGAAGTGCTTAGATAAGGGCATAAAACTCCTTGTCATATGCTAAGTAATTTGGTGTAGAACCTTTGAGCTTCTCATTGAAATATACAACTAGTCAGTGCTCTTGCATAAGAACAACTCAAATGTTAACTTTAATTCCTCCTTCAGAGATAACATATTCGAGGAATATTACCTTGTCCTAATAGAACACGTATTTCTTTAAATTATCTAATAATTACTCAGCACAGAGGATATCAAACACATATTTTAAGTATGCAACATGAGAAATGAGGTCCGCATTATATACCATAATATCATCAAAGTAAACAACAATACATATATCAATCAATGATCTCAAAATATGATTCATGAGCCACAAAAGGTGTTCAATGCGTTTGTAAGACCAAACGGCATCACCATGCACTCGAATAGACCATCCTTTGCTTTGAAAGTAGTTTTTCACTTGTCTCCAGGTCTTATTCAAATCTGGTGGTAACTACTCTTTAGATCAACCTTCGAAAATATTCGCGCACCATGCAACTCATCAAACATATCATTTAATCATGGGATTGGATATCGATAGTTGATAGTGATCTTATTGATTGCTCGGTTATCAATACACAATCTCCATGGGCCATCCTTCTTTAACACTAAGATAGCTGACACAACATAGGGGCTCATAGTCTCTAGGACATAGCCGTGTTTAATCAAATCATTAACTTGTTTCTTCAGCTTGATTGCTTACTTAAGATTAAGTCTATAGGCAAGTCAATTGAGTAAAGCAGCTTTAAGTTGGAGGTCAATGCAATGTTCTATGTCTCTGACAAGGGGCAAGCCTCTCAATAGGAAACAAGTCAGCATAATCCTGCAGCAATGCTTGCATCTCGGTAGGTAATGTTCTGACTTCCTTTAACTCTAGCAACCTTTTGACCAATAAGAATACACACTTCTTCATATAAACATCTTTGGAAAATTGAGCTTAAGAAATTATTAAAGTCTTTCTCTACAATGATCTAATAATCTTCTCTTACGACTCCTGAACTTCTTTAAGGCTCATTGAGGTCAGTATAACCTTCTTCCCATCCTTCTATAATATATAAGTGTTCCTATACCCATCATGGAGTACCTTCAAATCAAACAGCCAAGGTTGGCAAAATAGAATGTGTGAAGGGCACATGGGTAAGACGTTGCACAACACCCCATCCTTGTATCTGTCATCAACAGTGATCGACACTTTAACTTGCTTGGCAACAGGTAGACCTCCCTTCTTATTTAGCTAGTAAATCTTTTAGGGTTCAAGGTGAGGATAAGTTAGCAACTTTAAAGCCTTTACTACTCCTTATGCTATGAAATTGGCATAACTCCTTCCATCGATGCTTAGAGCACATAGTTTGCCATTCACTTGACAGTTTATATGGGAGATGTTCTCTCTCTATTCATCCGTATAAGAGGTAAAGATACTGAGAGATCTTCATACAATCATACAGTAGTTTCCCATTTCAAGTCAGGTCACGACATCTAAACCTTCTTGAAACTCTTCTAACAGTTAGTCAACGTCTACTTCTTGTTCTCCCCCTTCATTAGCACTCTCCACTTTAAACTAAGGCTTGTCTCCCTTAATGGTCATGACATGTTAGTTTGGGCGTTGACTAGTTACGTATCTAAAATCAAGGCATTTAAAACACTTGATTTCTCATATCTTCTATCCTGAGCTCTGACTTTAGTCTTTCTTGACCTCAGGCACCTCGACCTTAGTCTTTCCTCGGTCATCATCAGTCCAGTTAGCATCTAGCATTGACAGTCTACCTCTATCTTGTACTGAGGTTGGTCATATCCAGGTCGGCTTAGCATACCAGTTCTGCTCAGCAAGACAGGTCAGTTGCTTTGTGTTCGGTTGAGTTGATTTTGTCACTACCTTACGACCCTTTGTATTATTCAGATAGTCTCATCTAGTTTTCAAGCCTCTTTACTTCCACTTGCCGAGTCTGGTATTTCACCCTTTTGGTTCTTTTTAAAAAATTAGGTCTTCTCTAAATCGATCAATACTAAACCCTACTCGTTTAATATTGACCTTCGACTAGGGTTTAAAGAAGATCATTTTTTCCAACTTAAAAAGATTTGGAGTCACCACCTGATTGAAGTCGGGAAAAAGGGTTAAGTTATTACCAATTGGGTGGATTGGTTATAACTTAGCTACCGGTCTATCGATTAAAAACCAAGTTATAAATATGGTTTTTTAAAAACTAGAGATCTGGATCCGGTGGCTAATTTATTAAACCCTAAACGAGTACCACTTTTAACTTTCTGAATTTAACTTCGCTTTCCAAATATACCCTTTTTAATTTCTAAAGAACATCTAATTATGATACATGCGACTAAATTGATTAATTTATATAAATATCTAAAAATGGAAAAAATAAAACTTTCCATATTTTAAGTCGCCCTGTACTTACGTACGGGTGCCTACGTATCTGCTATTCGGAATTAGACTTCCGTAGTTCATTTATAAAAAACTTTAGTGGGTGGTTTGATTTTAATTTAGGAAAATTGTCGAGTTTATGTTTTTACCCATTTTGAGTTGATTTGAGAAAAGATTATAAGGGATCCTAAGTTGGATTTTATTTTTGAAAATTCTAAATGATTCTAATTTGAAAATTGATATATTTATTTTTATTTATTTTTAGAAAACTTAATTTTTCTAAGTGTAAAAACGATTTTTGTTTACTAATCCATTTATTTATTTTTTATTATTTTTTTATACTTATTCTATCTATTTCTATAAATAAATAAACTACTTTTTTCTCTTTTTTTCTTTTTATTTTTTCTTCTCTTTCTTTTTTTTCATTCTTTTTTCTTTCTTTTTTCTCATTTATAAAATTTATAAATAAACAAGTGAATAAATAAATAAAAAAGAAAAAAGAAAAACTAGGTTGGCTCGAATTGGCTCAAACTGCTCGGATCCAACTCACTTTGGCTTAGATCGTCTCAGTCAGCTCACTTTGGCTTGGATCGGCTCGGTCGGCTTACTTCGGCTTGGATCGGCTCGGTCGGCTCACTTCGGCTTGAGTCGGCTCATTTTGGCTTAGATCGGCTTGTGTTGGCTCACTTCAGCTTGGATCGACTCAGTCGGCTCACTTCGGCTTAGAGTTAGCTTGATCGGCTCGAGAAATCCGATGGTAGTGGTTTTCATAAAAATACCGTAGAGAATGCTATCCTTGAAAAAGGCGTGCTAGAGAGAGGAAACTTCGATTTTTTTGTTTTTCTAAAGTGTTTCGAAGTTTTTGTTGTATTTTGAAAATGAAGAATAAACCCTTATTTATAGGCGTTACGGTCGAGTTAAAGATGAAAAAAATTAAATGCAATATGATTTTCTTCCATTTTTGGATTAGACTATCCTGGACAATATGTGATACCAAATACATAACTGCGCATATATGAATGTGCCGAAGTGTATCTACCATACTTAGAAGTGAGTTGGCAAATAACATGGCGACAACGTGGCCCATGATGTGGCCGTGATATGGCGATGACATGTCAATAAAGTGAGAAAATAAAATAAAGATACATTTTGCATCTTCCATAGATTGAACCTAAGATCTCCAAGTTATATGGAATATGAATTTTAGATGCTAATCCAGCGGAACTATTAGTTTTTCCTTATTCATATATGTAATTAATTATACATATGGACCAAATCAACCTAAACTAGATTCAAATTTAAGCCTAGACCCAATAGCCTTTTATTCAAAACTATTGAAATTGAAATTAAAATTATATTCTATTTAAACAACCTAAAAATTATTATTTTCTAAATACCCTATTTTATTTCTTATTTTTTTATATTTTTTCCTATTTTCCTATTTTTTTATATTTTTCTAGAATTCCTATTTTTTTCTAAATTTCTTCATTTTTTTTTTAGTTTTCTTTAATTCTCAATTTTTTTTTTTGAACTTTTTCTAATTTAGGACCTTATGATCTAATTTGAAAAATAAAAGAAGGTCAAAAATTAGGTGTCTACAGCACTAGCTCATCAGTAGTTTGTAAGGTTTATTGGGTAATATGACCGCGACCATGAGCATCACTTTAGGTATCATTAATTTCTCCTTGAATACTGGGATTCAACATTTTCAATACAAAACTTTAAGAAATCCACTACTCGAAAGAAGATTGCACACAACTTTGATAATATAATATCACACAGTGGCATAAGGATTTGCTATATTTTTCCACTAAAAAACAGAGTACAATAGAACACACATACTATAACAAGAATTAACTACTACAATACTTGGCTTTCAATCGCAACTTTAAGTTTTGATATCAAAATTATATGATATGCCTAGGAGTTGAGTTTATTACTAAGGCTTGCCGTAGGAAGTAATTACAATGGGTCCTTTGAAGTATTGAAGAACGAAGGAACGGAAAAATTCGATAAACACAATAGCTTCCGTGAAGCTACTTAGTGGATATGATGCACCAATGAATATAATATGACTTAATACTTCATCTAATATGATACATAAGCTAATACTAAGGTTCACTTACCACTAATCTTGAGTTACTTGACAAAACTAAATAAGAGTATAGGGGAAAATGTCACTTGAAAAAGGGTATCTTGCAAAAACAAGAATATTCAATATCTGTAAAGGTGTAAGACAATTGCGACTATAATAGAAAGGACTATTTATAGTAAGTTCTTTAATTCAATAACTCAATAATAGAAAATTACATAAAAGACTATATAAGAAAGATATTCTTAGTATGTTTAAAAAAGGATAAATAAGACAAAGGATAAAAAAGAATATAGTACAAGTATTAGAAAAGCAAAGGATAGGTAGCAGCCTGTCGATGGGTTCGTATTCTAGAATCTTGGGCACTGTGGCTGAGCTATGTGAACTATACTTAGAGTAACCGAGTTGATTGGATGAAACCGTAATTAGTACACTAAAAGAGTATATCTCGGTATACATAGACTTCAAACTCAGCAGGTTGGCAACTAAGCAAGTGTCAGAGCAACACAAAGTGTATCTAAGTTGGGACTTTAGGGAGTTCTTCCAAAGTTCTTCCACAACTCTTCCACACACTAGAGCTCATCTTTGGCAAGATAATAAGAGAAGATCCTTTTGGCGAAGGATTACAGGCCTTAGAGGTAGGCACAAGTCAAGGCTTTAGAGGTTAGCAATCCATCAAGCACCATGGGCTTGCACTTTACGAGGAGTATTGACACAAAGCTCATCTCTTTGCTCTAATAAAGGTTACAGAAAGTGAGTTCAAGTAACAATCTAAAGTGTATTACAGCTTCCAAAATAGTGTAGACATTTTAGGCTATTTTGAAAAGCAGATGTGCTACAACATAGGAAAAAAAGGAGCCTCATTCATTGAAACAACCAAATGTGCAATTTTCTTTGGAAAATAAAAGTTATCCCTAAGGGAAAAGGAGGTCAAAACACTAAGGAATAATGGTGAAACAACTAAATCTGCAACAAGGTATGAAGTTTAGGAAAAGCTAGTTAAGGTTTTTAAGGTGAATATTGATGGTGGAGGAATGTACCAAAAATAAAAAATAAAGAAAACGGGGTTAAAGGAAAAAATATTAGATATAAGGAATAGGGAAGACGCTTTTTAGAGTAGCATCTTCCTATTTAATATAATAAAGAGGAAGGTGTTATCATGAAATGTGCCTCCATGTTAAAGAAGAGGGCATGCTTCAGGAAAGCACCTCACCTACTGCACAACAACCGACACTTACCGCAGGTACCCATAAAAATAAACAAAATAAACCTGACAATATCTAAGTTAAAACACAACAACAAGAACAACAAGCTAAAAACTAGTACCCCACATTAATCTCGAATACAAATCTCCAAAGTCTACCACATGTAGCCCAAATCGGTAGTTTTCCTTCCATTAACTATCTACATATCCAACCATAAAATGTCAACAAAAAATTAAACTCAAATGTTTAAGTGTAAGACAGTGCGAACAAACCACCCAACTACACATTTCAAAGTTGATACTAACACACATCAACAAGATCAAAATGTAGAATCACAATTTTACATAAATATGAAATCTTAACATAGATTTTGTCTAGTTCGCATGTATACAAATGATTTGTGTAAAAGAAAAAAAAAAAAGCATTTAATTAGGATACAGAGTCATTTTCCTTCGATTTCGGGTGAAGAAAATACAACAAAAAAAAAAGCAAAGAAAAAACAAAAACAAGTTGGGTATGTTGGTTAGGATGGAGAAGTCACATTTTGATTAAAAGGAAAATAGGATGGTATAATGTTTGTATGAGTCACATATGTTCAAAAAATAGTTGGAGGAGGACTTATAAAATAATGAAAGCTCTTTTTTGGAAAGCGCTTTTTTCTTTAACGTACTAAATAAGCAGACATTTTGTAAAAGCATGCCTTCCTTTTTGACATATTAAAGAAAAAGACGTGCTTTAGAAAAATGCCTCCTCTTTTTTTTTTTTTTTTTCTTTTTACGTTAAAAAAGAAATCTTGAATATGGCGTGCGTTGCCGTGGGTGTGTGAAGGATTTTTGAAAGTTGTGGAGACGTCTGTTATTGAGATGAGACTAGTAACAAGATGGGCTAGGCCTGTAAGCCCATAGTGGAAGAGATTTCTCAAATGCTGAGTAACTTTGGAGTGACTGGTGGCTCTTTCCCATGTAAGCCTTCAAAGAAAGACTACTTGAGCTAGGCACTAATTCATCTTGTTTTTCTTCTGTTAATGGTTCTGCTCATGTTGATAATGCTGCTATAGTACTCAATGCTGGTTAATTAATATAATGAGCTTGCTCATTTGATTGAAAAAAAAAAAAAAAATTTATCTTTGTCCATGGCAAGACTTAAAACATGCAATCCATATAATGTTAAGATAGAGATTTCGTCCTTAATACTATATAAGATTAACGTTGATTCAAGTAAATAACGTTGATATAAAGCATCGCAAATTGAGAATTGTCAAATTGATCTTTCATACTTATGTGAAAAGCAAACTTTGAATGCAATTGATCTAAGCTGACTTACTCAGATTTAGACAAAACATTTTTCATCATGCACATAATGGTTTTTTAAACTATCCATTTATGTCACCTTTAAATATATATATATATATATATATATGATTGATTCGATTCCCTCCTTGTACTAATTAATAAGTTCACCTTGTAAACTGAAATTCTGTTTCAGATAAAGAGCCGGGATGGAGATAATGCTGAACCGGGAAAAAAGAATAATGAAAGAAAGAAGAAAGAGACATTTTACAACTTCTCGTTCGGCCAAAACTGGGAGTTGAACTTTCAAACGAACAAATATTGGACCACCTGACGTAGAGGAAACAATATCATGTAACGATATTATCCATTGATCTGGAAAGCAAAAAAAAAAAAACACATATATCTATATTATTTACGTTACTAAAGCTAAATGAGGAAATATTTGGTGTCTTTTCTTATTTATTCAAGTTGCCCCCTTTATAATATTTATATTTTATATCTTATACTATTTGTAATTTTATAATTGTGTTATTTTATCAAGGTTATAAATGTCATTTACTGGAATTTCACCTTTGCATTGAAAAAATGAAAATTATGTAATTTCATTTGTAATTAATAATGCATTTGAATTCCTATTAATATAGATTTCCATAAATAATTTTAATTTTAAATCATTGATTCATAATGTCATTATATTTGTCATTTCATTTACCACACATTAAAATTTCCATCAATATCAATTTTTCACATAAAAGTTCAAATTTTAAATTAAAATGGATTCTAAATCTTTCTCATTTCTCCCATAATATTTCTTCCTTCTATCATTCAGTTGAAGATATATATATTACATACAATTTGGATGAAAAAAGATACCGCTAAAAAAAATTGAACATTAGATAATTATATTCTTTAATATGTCAACAAAAGTTTGGAGGAAAGACAAGTCCAATTCCCTTGCATATTTGCTTCTTAGTAATGTCATGTAATTTATGTTGTATTAATGTGACAATTAAATTGAATGTTTAAGGTTAATCATGTTTAAGGTTGTTATGTGAGCATAACAATTTTCAAGATGGCATTGATGTCTAATAATACAATTATTGAAATGCAAACATTAGCTATTAAAGAAAAAAGTTATTTACACTTATATTGATTTCATTGTGTTTGATAAGTACTTTTCCTTTGATTTTACTTTTGAATGGTCGCAATTTGATTCACACATATTGCTTTTCACTCTAGAGTTACATCTAAATCATGAATTAGTAGTTGAAATACCAAAGTTAAGAGATTCCAAGTCTCTAAAAGTAGAATTTCAAGTTTTGTAACTGCGTTTATGCAATTTTCTTAAAAAAAAGCAAGAAGCAAATAAAAAGGGTTCTCCACTTTTGTTTGATTAGTTTGGTTGATATTATGGAAAGAAATTTTCAAATAAATAAATTTGAACTATTATTCTTTTTTGTTTATTTGCTTACTTCCTTTCCATTTCTTCCTTTTTTTTCCCCATTTTTTGTTTTTTTTATGATTAGTTTTAAATTCGCTAACATCATTTTAAGCTGAATATATTTTTTCACAAGTAAAAATTAATCAATTCTTCTTAATTTTCGTTATAATGTAAAAAAGGATACCTATTATGCTCTATTTCTAAAGGGTTTTGAACACTTTTTTGTATAGTTAATGTTCTATAAATGTTTAAACATATTCAATTGTACAATTCATCGTAGATTTTAACCAATTCACCTACAGATAATGTTTTTAATGGTTTAATTTCCTTTTCAATAAAAAATTGATTATTTCAATAGAATTGTTTAATGTTCTTTTCTTTGGTTTAGTACATTCAATCTATTAAAAATAAAACTAGATAACTTTTTATACATATTTCTTTGCAATATAAAAAATTCCTCAATTAATTTCTTTACTTTTTTTTTATAGGCAAATGATGATTTTTTTTTTTTATGAAGTAAACTAACAACAACTAACATATTTTTAATATACTATCTTGTTATTTCTTTTTTTAATATACGTATTTTGTAGAATTTTTATGTTTTTTTCTCTTTAAAATCATCGATTGGATATGTGATTGATTCAATAAATGTGGTATGTTCTAAATTCTATTATATGGCTATGTTTAATTTTTGCACATGCATCATGAGTGCATGCTTCTACTAGTAATCCATAATTTTGCTTTCTTTTTCATTTGAATAATTAATTTTTTCTCCCTCTTTTATTGGAGTCACAACATTGTCCAACTTTCATAAAAATAGGATTTATATCAACTCAATTGAATTTTCTATCTATTTTTTATATATGTTAGCTTGAAATCATCTTTTTCAAGAGGAAATTTCAATTTAAAAGGCGATTTCAATTTTAATACAAGTGTCTTTATATGCATTTTATAGATATAAAAATTATCTCTTCAAAATGCAATTTCATCATGATCAAAATAAAATCGTCTTTTGAAAGAGCGATTTTAGTTCACATTAAATTATCTATTTAAAAGGCAATTTTAAATGCCATAGTCCTTGAATTATTTTTCTAGGACCAATATTCTTGAGGGTTTTTTTTTTTTTTTTGCAAATTTTTTGTTTCCTTCTCCCATTCAATTACATAATATAACAAAAAATAATAAAAATTGAAAAAAAAAAGAAGTTAGAAGATTGTGCAGAACTTAGCCCGATTGATTAACCACTCTGGGGCCAATCAAAATTTAATGTATGCCATAAATGGACAGAAAATTCAATCAAGTTGAGAAGTACTATTTTTATAAAAGTTGGAAAAAGTTGAGGGATCAATTAGAAGAAAAGAAAAAAGCTTGATGACATACTTTTTGTAAATCATCCATAATTTAGATTTTACAAGGGTCTAATATTATCATTTGAACGATGAGGAATAACCGTGTACCTCTCCTTAAAAAAAAAAAAAAAAAAAAAAAACTGTTCATAAGGTACTTTTTGAGGTTATTTATAATATAAATTTTAAAACGGTCCAATATTATCATCCCCCCTCAAATTTCGTGCAGCAGGATTTATTTAACTCCCCTTATTAATTTACGGAGTTGAAGCTATATAAATGCAAAATGATGAGGAAGTGACGGGAAATATGACGTTGGAAATGTTTATCTCAAAGTAAAATCCAAGAGCTCATGTACATGAACTCTTGAAAATGAGATCAAACTCAGTTTTCCCACCATTTTTCTGAACATGCAAAGCGAACACATGATCAAAGAGAAAACTACACCAGTCCTTGATCTTTGCCTACATGATAAGAACTTTGTGCTCCAAAGTTTGTGGTTTGCACGACAGAGAGGATCTAAGAGCCGTCTTCCAGTTCATGTTGTGAGGCATTAATCTTCGTGGTCCACCGACCTCTGGCACTGACTCATGACTGAAGGTTTGAAGTTGAAAAAGAGTTGTAATAGGCATGCACTGCCTACAGTCTCAAATACGACTTGAATCTCTCCCAAAGACAAATCTGCGAGTCCAGTCAGACATAACCAATATCCTCGTCCGCCAGCTTACTTGCTTGCTGGATAGGGAAATGATCAATGGTTAGAATGATGCCATATCAATGAAACCAACGTGTGTGTCAATATGTTCACCTGGCATATACAGAATACCAAAGCCACTGAGTGCTACGACCCATGGAAACCCAGTCACCAGGAAGTTCTGCAGCAGCTTGCTCTCCACCTAAAGGAGCAAACTGCCCAAAATGCTTATACCTATGGTCACATGTAGAGTGAAACCGTTAAGAAAACAACGCAAAAAAATTAGAGCTCATTAAGTTCAGCATTACTACCTACTGGTCTAAAAGCACGAGGTTCTAGAGTGTAGACACAGTGAGTTTTTATTACTCGACATTTACCTCTTTCATGTGCTTGTACTTTTATCTAATGATTTACTAAAAGCAGGCGAAATGACAATACAGGGATTTCAATTGAGAACCTTTTTTTCTAAAATACCATATTGAGTTTAAATTTATGAACTAATTGATCTAAAAGTTTAAGCTTACAGATAGTGTAAACTTTTATATATATTGACAAAAACTAACTTTAAAATTGAAGCCATATATGATTGTTAGGGGTGGCAGCAGATAACATACCGAAAGGGACGAAATAGATATTGCCCTGAATCTATGAAACGCCTTGGACCTTCTGGACTTTGTTCACACTGCTGTCTTCGGTTGAAGCATTTTGAAAGATAGGTTCCTTGTTGAGCAGCAACCTGGAGAATAAAGCAGATAACAGCGAAGGAGAACTGAGATTTTTCTATGAAACTGCACATCGATTCTGAGACAAACTATTACCTGTGCAGTTGCTGGCAGACTCTTCATTTGCGAATCTACCTTAGAAAGGGCTATTTTAAAGGCTTCAATATCCACTTCTTTTCTAGGATTTCCCTCGGGATCTCTCAACAAATCCGTAACATCACTAAAGTCATTGTCTTTCAGATAAAGTTCCACCTGAGGGTATCTAATGAGGATATCATCTATCACATCTTGAAATTCATCTACTGTCAGCGTGCCAGAGTTGTCCTTGTCTGCAGCCTCAAAAATACTGGATATATCTTCCTAAAATTAATTATATAATAAGTGATTGAGTGATCATGCTATAGGTAAATGCAACAAAGATAAGAACTGGAAAGACAAGAGGTAAATGACCTTTTTGTATTGATTTAATCAAGAGCATCCCAAACATATTCAATAGTTATTTAGACTGTTACATACCATAATCTTGCGCTGATCTATTGTTGCACAGTCACCAAGAGCATATACATTGTCACAACCCTTAACTTGCAACCATTCATCAGTTTGGAGAGCACGTCTGTTACCCTGCATTTAGAGGAGAAAGTTGTGATCAGAGAAATTTTTAATCAAGCAAGCGCTTTCAAAACATTTTTCTTTACTTGCTTCTTGCAAAGAAAGCGAGTCATTAAACACATTGAAGCTAGAAAACTATCGCTTAACAGCCTCAACAACAACACTAGACAAACCTGGCCAATCTGCTCCATGAAGTCCTTCACAATTGGGCGTGTACCAACACCAGTTGACCAGACAACCAACCCATAAGGTACAGAGCAAATATTTCCAGTGGCCTTAATTTTCGTAGAAATATCCTTATCTGAAACACTAAGAACACGACTACCTGTCTGAACTTCAATACCATCTCTTCTAAATTTGTGTTCTGCAAACGTACTAATTCTTTCATCGAACCTGGAAAAAAGACAAAACCCTTTAAGCTCTGAGGTTCCAGTACCACCATAAAGCTCCATTTTTGTGAGGTATTTTATTGTAAATGAAGCCAATCACCAAAAGATCTATGCTTGTCATAAAAAGGCAATCAAAGTCTTAATAATACCTTTTACCATTATTACACGGTAGAGGAATCTGCCTCCAATAAGGTTTGTTAAGCATTGAAATCTCTGTACATGAATGGATATCTAAAGATATTATGCATGACAAAGTACCATAAGGAAGGCAGAATTAGTTGCAGCGAATAGATTCTCAACTTCAAGCCTTCCAACTATGTAATGTTGATGCATATATGTAGCTTCTGACAGTACAAAGGTGAAAGCTGATGGACACATTCCATGTGCAGAGTCATGCAACCTTCTAATTTATCAATCATCACCGTTTTCATGAGAAAGAGGAAAAATGAGAAATATTGCATTGTGCAGATAAAATTTACATCACTTTTACGAACTCTCCACTGCAATATGTTTCTGTGAGATCCTCAAAGGAGTGGATTAACTAATAAATAAAAAATCTGCATAGGATTCTCAGCGTCTAATAATGTCATTTGTAATGCATGCAATTCCTTTGAAGCAGCAGAATAGGCATCAATGCAGTTACGCATGTTTTTCGCTTACGTGCTTAATATATGATCTCCAGATTGGATTAGAGATATTTTTACAAGGTCTTTAACCATGGGATAGATGTTTATCAGATCTTCCGTAACATAGTCATGAAGCTCAGCAGCAAATTCCACGCCAGTTGGACCCCCACCAACAATGACAAAATGAAGATTTGTTCTTCGCTCTTCCTCAGTTAGACCCGGGAGGACAGCCTTTTCAAAACAATCTATAACTTTGTCACGGATTTTTTGTGCATCCTCTACTTCCTGCATGAAATGCAATTCCACTTTAATGAAGAAGAAAGTGTGTTTGTTCTCCTTTGTTCTTTTATAAAAGCAGGAGCCATTATGTCATGGAAAAAGCTAACCGCATCACAAGTATAATATTAAGGGGTACAGCCATGAATGAGCTCAACTTATGCGCAAGAACACATCGGCAAATTGTCAGCAAAATCAATTGCCAGTGGCTTCTATGTGAAACAAAAGAAAGGTAGACACACCTTGAGAAAGTGGCAGTTCTCTATAACGCCACGAATGTCAAAAGTATTTACTTGGGCTCCAACAGCTATAACCAAGTAGTCATATTCCAAAGAGAATTCTCCATTTCCAACCAGCTTTTCATCAATATTAGTGCGACAGAGAACTTTATTGTTTGCCACATCAATCTTCAGACATTCTGCTTCATAGAATTGAATTTGCCCATTTCTCTGCGATCAAGAGCAAATGCAAAAAAGTAAATAGTAAACTATTAACAATTTTATATTTATTAAATATGAAATAAGAAGCCAGTTGCATACAAGTAGCTTCAACGGCCTGAAAGAGGGAAATGCATGTCATGCTCATTGGTTCCATAAAGTAAAACATTCTAAGAAACGGCAGTTCTTTAATTATGGAATACCAACACATTCTTCTATGACTAGCGTAACAGTTCGATACTTTATTAATTGTTCTTCTATAACTAGTGTAAGTGCAGACTCTATAGCCAGGAACTATTACCCTACCTATACGCAGTCTCAGGTTCCCTCCTGCCTCCATTGCTTGGAGATAACAAACAAAACATAATAAGCTCATCAAACTTATCTGGCTCTGACCACTTATAAAATTATACTTTGCTATTATGTATGTTCCCTTGTTATTGATGCATATTTACTTGATTGGATTAATAACATACGCCAGTGAGATTTTTTTACCTGAATAGAACTCTTGATATCCATGTAAGTTTTGCACAAAAATGCAAATTCAGCATAGTTTTTGGTGACTGTATCTAAGCACTCCATGCCCCTCATCCCAAGTCCACAAGGAAAACAATCAAGATCTTGGCCTATTATATTAGGACAGATAAGATCAAGGAATCAATCGAGTAACTTAAATAAAGACACAATTCTTCCTAAATCTGAACAACTAAGCCAATGTATCTGAAGAGTGGATGAGTTTAAGTGCAATTTTTAACAACACAAACAGCTGTCAGCCCTGAGTTTAGCCAAACCTGCAGAGCTGGTAAATGTCATAGCTTGACTCAGCCACAGTGTCCTCGTTTCATTCTACTTAAATGGATGTCCAATGACTAACAAAATACCGCATGTAGAAGGTCAATCGCTCTGCAATTTTGCCCCTAACTGTGATCATCCAAATGGAATTCCAAACCCTTGAACCCAACATCATACTAACCTTAGGTCATCGAATACTTCTATGCATATGCCTATATCACAGTAAGCAACAAAATGTGATGCATTTTGCGGACAGCACAATAAAGAATTATACCTTCTTTATAATATTTCGGACAGGCTCTACTATACTCCGCGCTTCTACTGTTCCACAAGTGACACTAGGTAACAAGGGAGTGAATGCAAAATAATTCCGGGGCGAAACAACCTGAACATCATAGTATGAAACATCAAGGTCCTTGAGGAAACTGGTTCCAGCCCATCCAGTTCCAAGAACCACCATTCTTTTTTTCCTGGGTTCCTTTTTCGCAAGATCAGTCTTAGGGACAACATTCTCTGCTTGAGAATCCGCATATGCCACTACACCTCCAGTGCTGCAAATTCACAAGATGGGAATACATCCAAATCATCAGTTACTGGCACAAATATCTCCATCTCAAAACATTTTACCTATTTACAGTCTTCAGAACTGCATAAAAAGCCAGCAGAGGACCCTTCCATTCGTGGCAAGCATTGAGAAAGAATAGTTAAAATTCAATTTGTACGGCGGGCTAAATGTTACATTTCAATGTGAAGGTGCATATGTTTCATGGAAAATGTTTTCCAGACATAAAAATTGGAAATAAATTGGCCAATGTAATGTAAAAAATTTTTCTTTTTTTCTTTTTTCCAACATGAAGTTGTTCCATGGAATTTGAGAAAACGTCTACTTTTTCTGGAAAAGATTTTGTTATCGAATGTCTTCCATCCACATGTTAAAACTCTGTAAAAAGAAACTTAAAACATTCTGTTGCAGTGTGCACTTGATTCATTATAAAATGCATTATCGATGATTTGGAAATTGTACATTTCCCCGTAAAGTTTGCTTCTTAGTAAGAATGCCTAACCAGTGAGTCAGTGACAAAGGACACTATTAACATAACAGATCCGGATCTCTAAATTTTTTTTTTTACAATTTAATAGTTGAAATTATTTTAAATTTTAAAATACTTCTAACATCATTATGACATATCATATTTCATATAATCCCAAACATTACATTATTTAGAGGAGATTAATTTAGAAAAATTAAGGAAAGTAAATTTAGATGCTAAATTTTCAGACAGAATCATTTTCTTTAGTGAAAAATTTCCGGAGCTTTTGAAGAGCTAATAAATGGACACACTCCGATTGTTTCTTTAAAGGGAAAAAAAAAAACAAGTATAAATAACATTAATAAGAAACAGGAACAATTTGAAAGAACAAATAGCTAGCTCCAATCCAGGCATATATTTTTGGTTCGAAAGTTTGGTAGATAAGCCGTACAAAACAGATAACGTCAACAAAATACTAGTATCAACCTTTGTACCGATAATTCGAACATAAAACATGGGTAATTAACATTACAACAGACGAAGCTTGAAATCCATTAAAGTTCAAATCTTTACATGAAATTCTGCTAAAAACAGTGTAAATAAAGAAGAGCCCAGAAACCTGACAGTGAAGATAACCAGGAGCTTAGATTTATGGAGGAACGTTGAAGCACGGTTTAAGTAGGAGAAGATGGTCATTCTGGTTGAACTTGACGCAACAGTCACCTATGTTTGGAGAGTGATAAAGGCTCACGAGGTGAGATTAGAGAGAAACATGATTGCACATGAGAGGTTTTTGGATCAGACACAGATAAAAAAAGGTTGGTTGGTTTTAAGGAGGTGGCACTTTTTAACTGGTCTTTTTTCCTTTTTTTAATTAGTCATGTTTCACTATTTTTTCGCTTAGTCAATGCCTCCAGGTGTCAGGTGTTTTTGTAAGTTATGTAGCTTTACCATTTGAATATTGAGCCGAAGATCAGGGTTAAAAGTTTACGCTTTACAGGGATCAGCACATTCATTATAAAGCTCGCCTTGGAGGTCAAGTGTTTGCTGGTCCGGAATCTTATCTCAAACGTGTTCACACGGTTAATCAAATTCCTATATTTAATTTGATGGAACAAACTTTTATATTTATATATTGATTTCTCATGTAAATGTTCTCAAAATAAGGATCACGATTGCTCCTATTGTTTGCCACCTCCTCTTACGACTATTAGCTATCATAATTTTTAATGATAATATGGATAGTAGTTTTAATAATATCAAGGTCAAATAATGATTAAAATATTAAAATAGCTTTAGAGAAAAGGTTTGCAAGGTTCTTTCCATTTTATCCCTTTTTCATATTAGGAAGGATTTATGCATTCATAAATATTTAGAATGTTACACACTCATTATTCATCAAATAAATTGAACCAAACCAAATTTGAATAAATAAATATGGTTCTTTAATATTGTATTTTGGTTTACAGTTAAATTTAAATAGGATCAAATTATTTGCTAGTCGCTTGAACACGAACCATACAATTTTTGAAGAAGAAATTGAAGAAGCAAGCTGAATCCGAAATCAACACATAGTTGCAGTATATCAGAGAGAACGAGAAAAACGAAAACAGAGAAGAATGGAAGTGTTGTTCTCAAGTTAAAAGAAAATTGAATATCTGTTATTTTTATTATGTATTTGACTTATACACAAAGTGGGAACGGTATTCTATACACGTGTGAATGTAAATTAATCAAATAATGTACACATGGAAGCTGATAAATAAAACTCTGAGTGTCAACAGAAATAAATGATAATTTTTCGTATTAAACCCTATTGACATTCAATTTAACCTATTTATTTTTTTTATTTCTTTGTCTCTTATCTTACTCTCAACCTCTATTATCTAATCCATTTTCTTCACCTTCTATCTCATCTCAAACAAATTTGTGTACCTTTAACATCATTAAAGATTCAAGCCATTATGATGTAATGTTGTGTATTTTTAATTCTTACGTGATATTTCTTAATTTAAACATCAATATTTAATTAAAAATTCTAATAACCACGACTATTATCAATTATATAAGGTGTCTTTAAAAAATGATTTAGACCCAATTAAACCAAAATAAATTATTTTTAAAGTAATTCATTTCAAAATCCTAAACTCTAAAAATACAATATAATTTAGTAAGGATTTAAACCAGATCATTTCAAGTATGCTTCAGTTCATATCAAATGATTCAGGGGCTCCTAATCGAAACGTAACACGTCACTCATAACCCAACATACAATGCAAACATTATTTTTATTTAATAAATGGAGCGTAGCGAGTTCGAATCCTCTCCAAGTAAAATGCAATAAATAAATATAGTGGTAAAAGGATAAGAAACAATAAAGAAAGTAGATATTTGAATCACGTTAACAATAAAAAATAAATCCCTAACTCGAGTCTGTGATGCTTCTTTCCTTTCAGTTAAGCAAAAAATGGATATTTGCTGTGGCTGTTATTGGAATCTTCATGTTACAGATTCTAGAGAATAAGCATCTGCTGCTTAATTTAGCTATCTCTATAAAATACAAAATATACATAGGATCTCTAAGACTCATGATTCAAAGAAGGTTCCTAGACCACTTTGAAAATAAACAAAGATCATGATGTTGTAATTAAAACAACCGAGAATCCTAGAGAGTCTCATGAAGAATGTTATATCAGGTAAATCGTGTAATAATAAGTATAAATAAATAAAATTATAGTATATCAGGTAAATTATGTAATAATAAGTATAAATATATAAAATTTTTAATACATAGTAACTTCATGATAAATTTTCTTAACATGTTAAGTTTTTATTAGTTTGTTTTGTCATATTATACTAATAAAAATATTGTAATAGATAATAGTATTGTATTTGTTTTAAACAAGTGAACCTAAACCTCATGATAGATTATAATTTCTTATAGCATTATGCCATAAATTGTTTAGAGTTATGAAAATTTTGTGATAAAAAAAATATGCGATGGAATCATTTGAGATTACTAAATTGATTAATATGCTATTTACAGATACACGAAAAATCGAGATGTTATTGGACAAATCACTTTAAAGATTTTAGGTTATAAAAACATAATAAAATGTTTCAAGAGTTTATAAGGTACCATGTACACTAGGTTCTAGAATTTACAACTTTCAAGGGAGTTTTTATATGTTATAAAATGGGTTTCAATCTTAAAATTTAAAGATATATACTTCAAGGGACGTTTCTAGTTAAATTTTCATACCCCAACACAATTTATTCCCTCTCAACCCTACATATAATACTTTCCCAAAATGATGGAGGTAAAAATTGTAAAAAGGTCTAGATTTATCCACAAAAATCTACCCAAGGGTATCAGAAATTTGTGGACCACAAGGAATTGAGATTTAATCGTTTTCAACAAGTACATAGTCTAATTACGCAGATTGGTACCTCACGAGACTAATTACGTCGCCGATTAGATGGCATCTTTTGCACAAACGCAAGACACACTAGCTAGGGTTTTTGATGTGGTTCCTTCGGATATGCTGTATCAAATTTTGAAGCAAGACTTGAAGGGATTCGACAGGGTTCGAACCCATCATGTGAAGAAGGGAAAAATGTTTGTTTTGTTCAAGGATTTGCCTCCTAGATGAATTTGGATGTTTTGTATTCTGAGCTTGTTTTTGTTTTCAGTGAAATTCCCAAATTATCGAAAAAAAAATAAACACATGTTCTAGAAATTTAAAATAAAGACCCACACTAGGACACATTGAAATCTCCATGCCATTTGTATTTTATAAAATCTACAAATTTCAAGGTAACCTATTAACCTGTAAATTTTTTTCTTCTACTTTCATTTAAGATATTATAACTATTCGTATGGAATATTATAATCTTCTAATTGCAAGTCAATATTGTTTTTGAATGTAAATTATATTTAACTCAACCGTAATGAAGTTTAGTTAAAAAAATACGAAATCATAATAAAATATAATTATATATATATATGTGTGTGTGTTGACTTAAACTAGAGATGTAATATAGGTTCAGTTGTCTAACTAAATGTATGTTTAAAATAATTAAGTTATAAATAAAACCAGTTTTTGCTGGATTTCTTTTATATTTGTGAACTGTAATCATATTACAGATACAGTACATAGTAGCCTACACGATATTAAAAAGTTTTTGACTGCTTAGTAATATAGGTTTAATTATCTAACTAAAAGTTTCTTTTATATTTGTGAACTATAACCATATTTAGCGTTGCCTTGCACTATAACTAGCTTCTTAAATAGAGAAAAATGCATGTAGATCCTAATGCTGATTTCCTCATTGCACCGATACAAAGAATGCCTATAAGGTCTCGCTTGATGTATTCATGGAATAGTTTTCCAAGATAAATCAAACTTAATATTTATTTCCTAAAATTTGATACGAATATAGTGTATGATGATAAGTTACGAGTTCATAGCTTTTGATTACTAACAATTCTAAGAATTAATTGGAAAGAAAAATCAAATTACAATGAATTGAAGCCTTTTGAGCTTAATCTGCAATGTCCCAGACTCAAGATAGCATAGACCGCTATGTGTTCTGTATCTTTTCATGACATGCTAGGCCCCAAAACTACTACTAAAAAATTCGAAAGTTCGTATAAAGTCTTCAAATAATTTCATAAAATTAATTCTCCGAAATAAACTAAAATAACACCTAAATAGAAAATTAATACTTATCAATAATTACTAACTTAAATATGAACGTTTCATATATTTGTACTTCTATACAATCTCCAAATAATATACATAGTCGTTGCTCTTCCCACCCTACTAATATAAATAAAAGTCTCTAAAAATCATAATAATCAATTCAAATATATCTCCTGCATCTAAAAAAAAAGAGTGAGTTGAAGCTCAATACGCAACACGGAAGTAAGTACGCATGAAAAATCTATGCTATAGAACATGCAGAAAATGTAATAAATAAATAAACACTCAACAGGTTATTATCTTCAACTTTAATCCTTTAAGTAGCACACGGGTTCTTATGACCCTATCCACACAATAGCAAAAAAACACATAAATAATATACACAACACCACACTTAGGAATTGCCCCCTTCAACTCGAAGATTCCTAATTTACCTTAAATCATTTCAACGAGCAACTCTCTAGAGACATGACCACCCAAAGATCATCGAGGCATCCCTTAAGGTTCTATTACCACCAGCCCCTACGCTAAGCCACGCATAAGCAACACAATCTTTTATAATCTAATATTGATTAGTCCATTTCAATTCAATAAGCCTACCAACCACAACCAACAAACATGTGTCGCATACCTAAATATTTTTATTCAATTGGATCAGAGCGATCAACAACAAAAGAACTTGTAATAACAAGAAATACTAAGTTTAGAGTCTACACAAAATTGATCTTAGGTCCTTAAACTAGCTAATCTTGATTAATTAGGTTGATTATAACTGGGTTAGAGTATGAAATTTAAGTGAAAATCTCACTTAAGGTTTATGCCAGGGATCATGGCCTTGGCTCATGGTCGTATTCCTTATTAGAGTCTCACTAGGTTGACCATAGGCAAGACCACACCCATGATCTTGATTAGTGGTCCTCATAGTGGATCATCTCCAAGACCACGATTAGAGAACACAACTGTAATCTTAAATCATGATCCTCTCATCCTAAATTCTTTCTCACCCAAACTCAACAACTTCAAGTTTCATCACTTAGAGGTTACATGGTCAGCTATTATAGTCATGTTCTCTAACCGTATTCCTCTATAATGCTAAAAATCTTTCTTTTCCTCTTTCTACAACCCTTTAACTCCCAATTTTAAATCAAAAATACAATCTCTACCATCCTGAATCCTATCCCCTTTGTTTTTTTAACAATTAAACATAATTTCATTCCATTAAGCATAAATCTATTCTTGCTTACCTTAGATTTTGAAGAGATCTCACAAACCCTTGTCTCTTGCAATCACTACCGCCGCCAAAAGTCAATCCTACACAACTAATCCCATTAGATCCAACAAGAAACAATTTTTTCTTGATTAATACACTCCTCTTACCTTTTGATTCTCTTTCCCATAATAAATCTCATGCTCTCTAACCACAACTTAACACACCATAAATCTACAATTTTAACAGTACTAGCCACTTGTCCAATCATTAAAATAATAGAAAACAAGAAGAATTACGTGTCTTATCTTAGGGAATTATGTAGAGTTGCTTAGCTGTTTGGTGAATACTTCCTTCTCTTTGTTGCTAGTGTGCAATTATGGCTAATAATAAAGATTAGATTTTATAGCTAGGTCAAGTCTTGTAACCCTTGTTTCAGACCCTAAAAATATAAAGTTGCAACAGTCCGACTTTGTGAACCATTCTAAAATAGAAGTTGTTCTTACAGTTACTATTGTAAAACTAATTAACATAAGGTGAATCCAACTCAACTACTTTGAAGTATCTAATTCTATATCTGCTTGTTATAAACCTGTAGTGTAATGTTTAAAAATGATTGTTAAAGATAAATCTATAAATAAATCTTTTCAAAAGAATTGAGGTTTATATATGAAATTCAATAAAATAATTTGAAACTGTCAAGTATTTACAAAATTATATTTGTATGAAAAAAATAACAAATCCAAAAAGAGAATTTGTAAAAGCTACAGTTTATGATATTTGGTGTATATATCAATAGTAAAAAACTAGAGAGTCTCTTAAGGAAACCCTATTAGTTTTCCTAAAGAGATAAAAAAATTGACGATCAAAATAAGACTTAGCCAATTCTTCTTCATCCTCTCACCCTGACCCCATATTCTAGTCTTCTAGAATTAGGAGTTGTACTTGTAAATCTATCTTGAACCTGTAAAATAACTATAGGGGAACGAGCGAAAATTTACTCAATAAATGAGATGGAGAGAGATGTATGTGTTTAGCAAATTATAAGCAAGGTTTTCATCTAAATTAGTTAGATGTAATGCATATAAAGCAAATGCCATCACATAATATTATCTAATCTATCATGAGATTAGAGAAATTTTGTCCGCTCTAATCTCAATTGAGAGGTTTAACATTGAACACTTGCAAATTAGATCTAAACTCGAGCTTGTACAATGAAAAACACGCTTAAATTATCTGCTACACACTATAGCCAACAAAAATAGGTTAAGTCTTGCAATCCTAGCCCCTTTGTAATTTCTATTATACCCTTGCTGTAATTTATAATTTTACAATACTACATGCCTTATATTTTATAAACCTTCTTATTTTATTTCATAATTAACAAGAATTTTTCTAAGTGTTACACTATCTCTCTTTTATTATCATCTTACCCAATCTCCTCTTCTCAACCTTTTATTAAAAAAACAATAGAAACATGAATCATTAGTAGAACTAATCAAAGAAGACCTTAAGGTGTTAACTTTGATATAATGGCATTATAATATTGATAAAAATTGATATATAAGTGTATGGATTTTACTCGTAGTAATATGACAAGATAAAATAGCAAATAAACCTATGAGTAATTAATGATGAGAAAACAGGATTTGGATTATCTAAATTTAGTTGATTTTTTGCAATTTATCTAATTAAAACTAAAAAAAAGGGGAAAAAACCTATAAAATATTTATAAAAAAATAAATAATATAATTATTAAATATATATGTAAAATAATTTAATTAATTAAAAATATAGAATGTTCGAAATTAATAGGAATAGAAGAAAAAAATTATATATATATATCTATATTATTAAAGTGGATAGAGCCTTAAGTAATCGTCGAAATAAGAGTTTAGTTTTTTTTTATTTATTTTACCTTATAAATAAATTTTTGATTATTGATAAATAATTTTATTTAATATATTTGATTATAGATATAGAACAATTTAAAAATTAAAAAAAAAAAAACATAACTCTCTTCTCTTTCTCTCTCCCTCCCCCTAACATTTTCATTACTCTCTCTCTCTCTCTTCTCTACTATTCTCATTATCCTATATTCCTCTCCTCTCTCAACGACTCTGATCGATCTCTCTCCCTCATCTATTAATATTTTTTATTAATATTATAATATATTTGATTTTATTGCATAATTTATTCGTTTTATGTACACACAATAGTAGTGCATCGTCTGCTTATATATATATATATATATTATATTATTAAAGTGGATAGAGTCTTAACTAACCACCAAAACAAAATCTCAGTCATTTTTATTTATTTAACCTTTTAAATAAACTTTTAATTATTGATAACTGATTTTCTTTAATATATTTGATTATAGATATAGGGCAATTTAAGAATTTTAAAAAAACATAACTTTCCTCTCTCTCTCTTTCTCCCCTCTAATATTCCCACTACTCCTTATTTCTCTTTCTGCAACTCCCATCTCTCTCTCTTTTTCTCCTTTATTAATATTATAGTATATCTAATTTTATTATACAACTTTATTTATTTTATATACACGTAATGCAGGTGTATTATCTATAAATATATGAATATATATTTATATATATAACAAGCCACACCAAGTCTTTGGGTGGCTGTATCAATAACCAAAATATTAGGTAGATAGCAATCTACTTAGAAAAATTGGTCATTTCACCCACCAAGCAATCGTGATATAATGATTAGTTAACAAGATATATTATTTGAACCATTTTATGAAAAATTAATATTTTATTTGAATTATTTAAAATATTGATTTTACATTTAATTTTACTCCTAAATATTGATCCTCAATATAATTTTACTTCTCTTTCAAAGGGTCCGAAAATTGCTTATAATAAGAATAAGAGGCAAGGTCCACATAAGGTTGGAAAGTAGTATGCCCGGTTCACCAGGTTCTACCACTGCAGGGCCCAATCATAGTCAAAAGAAGAGTTTGATCCTGGCTCAGAAGGAACGCTAGCTATATGCTTAACACATGCAAGTCGTATGAAAGAGCCCTATCGGACCGGAGGCGGCCGAGAATGTTATGTCAAAAGGACCAACGAGGATGAAGGAGTAGAAAAGAAGGAGGAGGAGGAGGAGCTAGCTTTAACGGAATCGAAGCGAAGAAGTCCAAGATGGATGATTTGTTACAGGCAGTTTTACCATTTTTAGAGGCAGCAGAACAGGTCTTGGGGGGGGTCCCCGATCCACAAGGGGAGGCTTCTCAGGCTGCTCAGGCTGCTCAGGAGGCGCCAGCACCGGCGGACGCTCCCGTTCCCCACCTATCTACCCAAGAGCAAATGTTGCGTGCCATTCATTTGGAGGTAGTTTGTATTTACAAACAAGAGTGCTTAAGGGGCAAAAGGTGGCTAAAAGCCTCCTTATTGAAACCGGTACCATCTTCTAATAGGCTTGCATGTAATTTAATAAAATAATATTGTTATATTGGTTAAATAATACTATATTGCAAAAACAATTACATATAAGACGATTAACATTTAAAGTTACGTTCGAGTAGAGGATCAAATATTTAAGTAGTCAAAATAAAGAACCAATATTATAATAAATGGTTTAAATAAATAATTAAAGTTTCAAATGTTTAGAAAAGAGGATGAACATTGTAATAAGTAGTTCCAATAGAAAATTAAAACCAGTTTTATTTTAATTTTAATTCTTTATTTGAACCACTTATCGTAAAATCATCAAGTCGAGTCTTTATTTTGACTTCTTAAAGATTTTATTTGATCTCTATTTGAACTTGATCTTAAATATTAATTTTTGCATATGTAATTCTCCCATTATATTATATAAAAATAACTAAAAAAGTATAAAAAAATAAAATAAAATAAAAAATGCTATAAAGAAAATCAAACACTTTTGGAGCATGGTTAGCCGCCTATGGCCAGGACAGGTGGTGGATTTTCTTGTTTGGTGCGTTTTGAATATTATCAAGCAGCAATTCAGATTGGAGGCTGGGTGGCTGACCGTGTCAGCTGTTCGAATTTTAGAGGGACCCTGATTATTTGGGATGATTGTGCGCTTGAAGTGGCAACCAGGTTTTCAGGTGTTGGTATGTGTGGTTCGTGGAAGAATAATGACGATGATTACCGAAATCGCAAATTGTTGGAGGCGGATGGGAGAGGGTGGTCGCGGGTCGCCCATGCCCAAAAAGGGGTTTGATTTTCTTCAGTAATTTTTTCTTATTTTCTTTCATTTTTGTAATTTTTGATATACTATCTATTTTAATATAATTCAAAAATATTATTTTATTAAATTAATTGGCATGGAACCTATAAGAAAACATACATATCAAGAGTGGACAAAACTTTCAACAAACTTGAGAGAAGTCCTTTGAAAAACCTAGAAAGTTAAGAACTCAAGAAGCAAAAAAATTATTAACAACTCAAATTAAAAAAAAAAAAACATTATGGATTGAATTTTCATTTTTCTCTAAGAAAATACAGTATTACATGATTAAAAGATTTACATTTTTTCCATTTAATAACTAACTCTATGTGCAACAATATCACTATTACATGAAATTATGTAATTTCTATTATAATGTGGAGACCTACCAAAAGACAAAAAGATTTAATAATAATAAGTTATGTGAATCGATAAATGGTATCCAAATATTAATAAAATTTTAATATACGATAGTAAAGAAATGTATCTTTAAAAAAATATCAATTATGTTTTTAAATATCAAAACGTTTTTAGGACTTGCTTACTTGCTTGTCATTTAGCGATTCGTATAATATATTAGTATCATTAAAGCTTTTTTTTTTATTAAAAAACTCAAGAAAGTTGAACACTATATTATATTTTTCGTAGAAAAATTTGGAAAAAATTTTCAATCTAGCTCACAAGTTGTTGCTCCAAAAAAAAGGGAAAAAAGGCTTCTAGGTTTCATCTTGAGATATCACCTCATCATCTTAAAATCCAGCTATTTCTCCATACTAGACTTGCATAACCAAGAAAACCTTTATAATTGGTTTCCATGAACTTGAAAATTATATAAATATATATTATATATAAGTATTAATAAATAAATAAAAAATAACTTTATCATTGCGAAATAAAAATTTATGATGTTATAAAATTTTCTACAAAGTCTCATCTTTTCAGAGTTCAATACATACAAAACTATTATGTCTTTTTAACTACTACACAATCAAAGTTATATTTTCATATAAGCTTGACCCAATTTTAATTTCTAATATAAAATAACTCAGCTTTCTCAAGATTTTTTTTATTTGCCTTATCATCATACGAACTGCATTATCCATGTAAATTAAGAGGGTTACAGCCACGTAACATTTAATTTTGTTGTGCCTGTGAGTAAAATTTGCAAAAGTTGGACCAAAGGCTGCCACGTCCCGTGTCAAGTGAAAGAGACGAAGTAGACTTTCATGGTCAAAATTACGGCTATGGAATCATGGGGGTGAAAATAGGGAAAAAGGGGGAAAAAAAATGAAACACTAAGCGAAAAAGATAAAAAATAAAACTAAAAACGGTGAGTTGACGAAAATAAATAAAAGAAGAGCCAGATATCATAATTTTATATGATGAGACAGCTTTGGAATAGATTACAAGAGATAGAAAATTTTGATCCTTGCTAAAGCAACTCATATCAAGTTGCCGTGATCTTTTGTACCTTTTAGAGTGTTTATTCTATGAATATTATCAAACAGAATCCACCACGTTTATCTTAAAACACGGATTAAAACCACTATAAACAACCATGACAATATGCATATTATTATCATTCCAATTTTTATCAAATCTCCCAACATTTTCTCTAGCATGATACTGATATTCGGTTTTCAATCATTTTTTTTATATCAATATATATTATTTATGTTGGAGACTAAGTAGTAAAAAAAAAAATTAGTTATTTTATAAAAGTTGTAACTTTTTATCCTTTCTAACTCTCAATATCTATTAAAAACCTGTCATATGTAACATTTTATAAAATTAAGCTTCTACTGTATGAAAAATATAGCCACCTACACATCTATTCAAATTTCTCAAACATTGATGAAGTTGCTCACCACAACTCAACATTATCACAATATACATCAATTTGCAATTTCAATCAAAGCCACATCCTTCTTCACAATTAGATTCAGAACGTACCCAAATAACATGCCATTGAAGAAGCTCTCACAAATGCCCTCATGCAGTACATGTCTCTATGAGACCGTCAAGTGAACTAAATGCTTGCAGCACTCAAAATGTTAGAGAAAAAAAGGTAGAGAAAGCTACTCTTAAGAGAATGTCCTTGACTTAGTAAATAAATGTCTTACAACTTCGACCTAGTCTTAGAGGCACCCTCAAATGAGATTAATAAGATTTGACCTATCAACAACTACAAACGAGCCTCATCTAACCTTATCATAATTGCAATTTCTTAAAAGGAAAAAAGATCAGAAGTAAAGCTATAAGATATCAAAAGCTAGTAGAAAATGCTTGGGAATTGATCAAAAGCTATCAAAAGCCAATCGGAAGTAGAAAAGCAAATTACAAAAGCATCAACTTTAAAAAATTATAACTTTTTTTATTATAGAGACTTAAAGAACCTATAATATATCAATAAAAATCTATTTGAGTAGTGCCAACAGTTTTTTAAGCTCAAATTTATACATTTTTAAAGGAAACTGAGCTATCAAGGAATTAATGCTAATTTAGGAATGTGTATCAATGTTTATTTTATGTTGTGTATCTTTTATTTTTTGACTTTATTATATACTCGAGAGAATATGAACATGATGAAAACTTTGCTGAGATATGGAGAATCAACCAATTAATGGATTCTACGTGCTTGATGGGCCATATTATACAGCTAAAGAGGATAGGATGACAATTTATGGAGCGCTAAGATCGAACAAGGTAGGATTTAACATGGCGAATTTATTTGGCAGATCCTTTACTTCCAAATTTGAGGTTGAATTTTTCCGAGTAGACTAAGTCGAACAATGTAGGATCACAATTTATGGAGTGTTAAGATCTACAAAAGAAGCAAAACAGGAGAGGTTAGAAGTTGAGCCATAAGATATCAAAAGCTCGTCATAAACGCATGGAAACTAGTCAAAAGCTGTCCAAGTATCAAACCATCAGAAGTAGAAGAGCAGAGTTTGGGAAAGTGTTGAGCTTGAAGAAAGATAAAATGTCAATTATAACCTTATGCAAATCACTTTGCCATTTAGCCCTATTGTATTTTCAAGGTCGAATCTTTAGGAGACACCAAACTATCAAAGATTTTTAATAGTTTGGAAAAGTGTATTTTTGTTTATTTTATTTCTTGTACCTTTTATTTTTGAATTTATCAAATTTTCTTAGTAATTCTAGAGTTACAGAACTAAAAGATAATCCTATAAATCAAATATATTAAGATTTTCTAAATGAGTACAAAGTTTATTTCTCACGTAATTTGTATTTATATACGATGTGTTACGTCACAATATTTCTTAACAGTGTACATCATAACTACACGATAATGAAAATGAGACAATATAATAACTTCTATCCAGCATCATATGAATGGGTGCACATGGGTTGCAAATTAGAGCTATGAATAATATACCGACTACATTCTCCCCATTTCAATCAACCGAGTCCCCATCCGCTATTCAAACTCAAATCATCTATTTATTCTCTAGTCAGGCATCTGACCAAGATATCCTAACCCAGTTAAATTTCTAACATTTCGCACGAGTTCCCTTGCTCTGCTCATTAGAAGTGCTGTGGTTCCATGGCCTTCGACGTGATTGACTATCCCCTTCACCCCCGCTCAACACTCTACTGGTAGGACATTGACAGTTGTGCCGTAAACTTGTCCAACACGATATCCAACTTGTCTTCCCGACCCATCTTGAATCCTTTCAATAGGTGAAATTACATTCACCGCCTCCTTCCTCTTTATTAAGCGATACGAGCAAGAATTTTCATCTACTCAGGCCATTTGCTTTGTCAAAAAGGACATCAGCCACTTCTCATAAGGAATTGTCCACTTACCTCGCCAATCAGGTAAGAAGAGATGAAAAGCAAAGTCCTGAGTTATTCAAAAACCCAAGTCCAATTTTCATTTTGGGGACAAATCTTAGAAGAGAGAATGAAGAACCCTCAATAAGTTTCTTAAAATCATCAGTATTGACCCATTCGCATAGACCCAACATTCTGAGGTAAGTTAACTAATGCGTTCAGTAGTATTAATAAGAATTGTAAAAATATCCAAAGATATTAGTTCAACAAAATAGATCAAATGTTTAGAAAAAGAAATTGCTAAGCTAGATGATAAACAAAAGGTTTTGGCTGAATTGATTGATTTACTTCATAAAATAAAATAAGAAGGAATAGAATGAATGAAATAAGGATATAATACATATTATTTTATTTAGTTAAATTTATAAACAATTTAAGAATAAATATGTAATACAACTTTAATAACTAAATTATCATCGATTCATTTTCTTTTTTTAATTAATCTTAAAGTAATAAGTAACGACGACGACGATAGCTGATGATGGCATTGGTAGCAATAGCTAAGAAGATTATAATAGTTAGTGGCTGCAACGATAACGACAGCGATGTTAATAGCGATGGTGGTATTTGGTGGTAAAAATAATAGTAGCAATTGCGACTACAGTGGTGGTAAAAACGATAACGATAATCGGTGACGATAGCAATAAAGATAACGATGGTTGATATCAATGGCAATGGAGATGATGGTAATGATGGGAGTAACGGGAATAATAATTGCAGCAACAATGGCAACGGTAATAGTGAGGAATTATAATTTTTTAATTAAATTAAGAAATTTTTATTACTTAATTAAATTAAAGAATAATTTAAAGAATATGAATTCTTCCAGAACTACAATTCGACAATAAAAAACAAGTAAAAATTGTAATAAAAAATAGAGAAGGAATGAAATTTCAACGGTCTATAAAAGTTTTTAAGTTAAGCTTTAGATACTTTGCACCACCATCGGTGAAACAAGCATCTAAGTTTCTAATCAAAATTTAAATCATATAGATAAGGGCCAGTAGTCCCAACATTTAATTTAGTAGGAAATAGATAGGGGAATTAGTGTTGGCAAAAGAAACGAAAAATATGAAATCTATTGCAATCTTCTCAATCCTAGGAAACGGCGGCTGAACCAGTCGCATTTGGTGCCCCTTCTCAGCATATTATATCATAAAGATGTCTTAGAGAAAGAGTGATGACAAATAACGAAAAAGTTGTGACCACTCGAAGAACAGAAATTCAATAACTTTTTTTTTTTTTCAAATCGACGGGAAGAAACAAAAGACCAAACGTTTTCTGAGTAATTCATTTTCATATTATTGTCATTAATTCCAGGCCCTGTGCCCTAGAAAAATTCCTCTAATTTCCTTTAAGTTCCAAGATCATTGATCATATGGCTTGTTGTAGGCACATCCATCCTAAGGCTGACATATGGTCAATCCCATAGCCACTGCTACGTCACATATCACTGCATTAAATCATCAACTTCCTCCCTGCAACAGGGATCTGAAGCCTTCTTCCAAGCTTCGACAGCAGCAATTGTTGCTTCAAGGATCTTCAATCTCCTCTATGTGACGATGATTCCACCTCTATGACTGGCATAAGTCCCCATGCATGTTCCTGGAAACCCTTTCTATGGATATAGAATTTAACAAACTGCTGCTTCACCTAAACAATCCTCATTTTCGCTTCCTTAACCCAATGCCGAGAGAGATTGATAAATCTTTCGCCCTTGCTTTTCTTTCAACCCAATTACATGACAATCATCTCGAATACTTCCGTGTTTAGCAATGTAAAGGTTGTTTCAAACTCCCCACAAAATCTACTTGTAGCACTTGCTCTAAAAGCACTTATTCTTAAAAGAACTATACAGTAAATACGAGTTCTGCAGACCTCCAGGTTATGGCCTATTATTCTTTGGCCGAAAGGGTTTGGGAAATACAAATCTATTTGAAAGTCTCGAAACGTAGCAGATTAGAAGAAATGGTACGGTGTAACGGCGGGGCACTTTCGCCAACAGCGTCTGTTTCATTGCCATCGGAATTCATCCATCCTACTCCAACACCAAGCTACAGCAAGCTCGCATATAAGCATCTAACTCCATCCAAAGATTCCACCTATTCTCAATTCTAAAGCAAGGTGGTTCGATTGATTGTATCATAGGCTCATCTTGCAAGCAAATTCTAGTCCTAAAATCATCATCCATCGTAAACTCGGACTCCACACCATCAACATATCAAATAAACTATCATGTTTGCGTACTGAATGGGAAGAACAACAAAATATTACAACGATGTAAAAAATTAGTAAATAAACAGCAATGTAATTATCCATAATGCCCACACACAGGCAACGACAGGTTTGCCTCGTATCGTATGTCACCACACTTTACCAGACCCATCAAGGAACCACCCAACTAGCTGGCCAAACCACCCATTCGTTATTTTTTTGTTACGACAACTAAATGTACATAAGTGGATCAGGACGGATCAGAGCTGGAGCCCCCACAAACGACCAACCATATAATTCAAATCAAATGTGATGCAGCTTTGTTCTAAGGCTACTACAATCTGCTTCCATCCATTTCATATTCCACATCTAACCAAACTTAACCGAGAACCATACAGTAAAATACAATTTTCACGGTTGGCTAAAGAGAAAAAAAAGAAAAAAGAAAAGAAAAATCCAATTTCCAAATATACGGTTATTCGCTATTCTGCTTGAATAGAATTTGAATAGATCAGATAAACCAAACCAAACTGCGCAAATCCAAGCAGAATTGCTTCTTATTAAAAATGAAGGATACATTATATAATCTGCCCTATTCACCTATTCCCTTTTATAATCTCTTATTTCACACTCACCATCTACTATCCACTCCTGATTCTGCTCATTATACACAATAATCACTCATTTTTGCACGCTGCTATCATCAAAGATGCAACTTCATCATATATAAAAATCATATTCTTAAAATAGAATTCCAAAGTCTAAATATCAACGTTTAGTTAAAATTCCCAGTGATTGCTAATGTTATTCTGGATGCTTAATAAACGTGATTCAGCTCAAAACCTGTTAACAAGTCAATAAAAATTTAAACAGAAACATTTCAGACGCAGTTTAATCCAAAAACCAAGCCGATTCAGACCACGAACATATTCCCAATTGCCGAATTAATCGGCTATTTACATTCCTATATAACTGTCATAAAAATCAAAAGCTGCAAAATATATCTAGCTAGTATTTGGGCAAAAGTAACCAATGTCCTTGAGCTTACTAGACCAGCTTCAGAGAGTAATCTCAGCAAGTCTGAAGAGCAAAAGATACCAATTTACGAACAGTTAAACACCTCCCTTGCTATCAATGCAAAAACAGGGAAGTTGCCTGAAATACTGTCCATAATGTCCCAATCAAATCCCAAAAAATAGGCACAAAAGACAACAAAAACAATGAATGTAAACCTTTCTTAAAAGATTTGTTACACGCAGTTAAGTAACAAACATATGGGTGAAAAAAGGTTCAGGGTGTTGGTATAGGGTGCTGCATTCATCTCTAAGGCATTATATATGGGAGCCAAAGAGCCAAACTCCAGCCCCTGCAAAAGATGTCGCTTTCAACCAAAGTGAGTCAATGGGAAAAGCATCTTTGTTGGTAAGAGTTTAGTTGAGTTGAGTAGAGAGGATACATCACTAAGCCAACCTAACGGCACCACTTAACAAGTTTTAAAAACACTTAATTCGAAAACTGTAGTCCATCATCGTTCATATCGTACATTAAAAACACATTAGATTCCACAAGTGCACCAACACCACTCTTAACATGAGATGGTATTTTGAGAACTCATAACAACTAATACACCTGCATCCACTTAATGCCATAAGAGACTTGAGAATGCTACAACTATAACTCAAACGTATTCATGTAAGAAAAAGTCAAATGACAATATATGTAGGATTTCATATGATAAAAAACACATCTTCTTACCATAACAGTATGACCAAAAGGAAAGCAAAACTCAAGACATAAAACAAGGTAATGCTTTTGCATCGTTGACTTTCAGAATTTGTATCAAGATCAACGTCGAATCATTGAATCCAATTATCACCTACTCCATATTTCAAATGACAGAAGTACACAGTAGCGATGTATATGCTTGAAAACCAGCTTGAGCTATTACTTGGTTAACATAACAGTGCCCTAAGCTTCAATTGAGTTTGGTTCCCCAAAGTTGAATAAGGTTAAAAAGGAATAGCAATTCCCTTTAGAATTATTTTGTTTTATTAGTCAGAACATTTTTGGAACAACAGTTATACTCCGTGGGATCACATTCCTATTGTGAAGGGGCAAAAAATATAAAACAAGTTCCTTATCTATTCTGTATTTCATGGAATAGACATCGTTTATAGTAACATGGAAAGAATGAAATAACCATTCTAAAAGTAATAAAGGCAGGATGCTGATTCTATTGCATTGAACAAATTATAACTTCAATTCCGACCATAAATTAGGAGACCGCAACAAGGATACAAAGTTGGAAAACTTGAATACAAAGGTGTCTCGGCAATGGAGGGACCCAATACCGTCCCTTGTCATGCTGTTATTTAACTCCAAACCCCTTAATTATCCGAGAGATGAAGCTGATAGACAACATATTGATTTGTGAGTTTTTCAGACTCCATGCCCAATGTATAGCAAAAGACAAAGGGTATAGTTAAAACTCACGTGAAACAAAGGAAAGGTACTCAATGGTACGACCATGTCTTCCTGTGCAACTCAACAAATTTGTTTAATTGCATTATTGAAGACATTAAACGCACTCCAACAGATCATTCAGAAACCATATGTGCATTTAAAAAAAGAAAATAATTTTAAAAAATAAAAAATAGAGAGCACTTGAAGATAAGTTCTTCTGACGAAACATGTCACACGACACTGAGAAATCGGTCGATATCAAGAATGCCTCAGCAAAATCCTGTAATGTCATATGAAATGTAGCTTAACCAAGTAGGTTCTCCCTGTAGAACAGGGACTTGGCTCCACTACACCTCCACAAAGAGGATTATATCATCCCGGCAAAAGTTTTATAGTTCATAAAAAAACAACAATTTTTCAGAAACAATATTAGCAGCAAAAAGATCAAAATTTTTTAAGAAAACAAAATACAGAAAAATCTCAGACAATCCAGTAATTTCATTACAATGAAGGACCCCAAGTAGGTTCTCCCGATAAACAGGGACTTGGGGCGATCTTCACCTCATAAACATGGATATATCATCATAGATATAGCATAAGCCTTGAATCTTTAGACCTAGATCTCTCACGGAACAATAAAAACGAAAAGAAAAGGAAATTACAAAAACATTTTTTTTAATCCATTAAGGCTCAGAATAATAATACAGCTCTATCAATCATGAACTTTCTGAAGCAGAACTGGCATTTAAATCTGTGAATTCATCATCCCTGCCAGATTAACAATAAATAAGCCAAATTAAAAAATCAAAAGTAGATGTTTTCTGAAATGTAATAAAAGTTTGATCTTTGATTGGCTCATATTAAGAAATTCAACCATTATTTTTTTATGCTTCATCGATTGATCCTCAGAAGCGCGGATAATTTATAATCATTGCCAATTGAAAAACAACAAATTGATTATTGCACAAAACAAAACAATCCCATAAAAACGAATCGCTGGAGGTAAAAAAGAGCATAAAGAAGTGATCTTGGATTTATATTTTACTGAAGAGCGAATGTGGCCGTTGATTAGACACAGATCAGCCATGAGAAAGAGGTTGAAGCTAAACTGCAACACGAACGGCAGCGTTTTAGCACGAGCATTGGGGCTTTTTTCATCACCTCGACAAATTCAGAGAAGCCCGGGGTGTGCTTCGTGCTATAAAGATCGCCAAAACTCCTATTTGGAACCTCCAAACCCTACCACTAATCACAGCCCTAAACTAAACTAAACTATATACATGATATATATATATATATATAATTGTAGAAAACTGACCGGCTATTTCCCAGAATACAATATTTTAGGGTTTATATAGGGATCCAGATATCACCAACGTGGAAACCCTAGCTGGTCTTTCCCTTGTTAAGTCGGAAGTGTTTGGGCTCGTGGACCGATATACATGTGTCTGGTAGGGGTTATCTAAACAAGCCTAGTCCATTTGGAAAAAAAAAAAAAAAAAAAAACTAAATACTCCTCTTAGATTTGACTTGGATTTTCGAGTTAAAAATGGAATAAAATAACGATTCATTTTCTATGAGAAGCTGTTCGGCTACATCAATTTTTTTTCTGGGTGGATCGAACAAAATCAGGAGAGGGATATGAAACTATACATAATGAGTTAAAAGACAATAGTATCTATACTTGCTATAGGAATTTATTATAAAGTAATTTCTTTGATTTTTCTTTTTTTGCTACTTTAGGTTTTACTTTGAATTGGGTTTATGTGGAAAGAGAAAAAGAAATATATGCTCTAACATTAGGTTTCATCTATTTAAGTATTTCTAAATTAGAGAAAATTATTTGCTTATAGTCAAAATAAAAAAAAAACAAAATAGAAATTATACAAAAATAACTACCAAAACACAAAGCTTATGTAGTACTTTTACAATACGATATATCTATTTATATTAATATCGCATCTTTAAACGCGACACTTGTATAATACTTATATCACATTTTGATGATATAATATTAGTACAAATAGTTATATTGTATTTTAAAAATATAATATTAACTTTTTATGTATTGTAAATATACCACATCTTGAAGATATAATACTAGTGTAAATAATAATATTGCATTTTTAAAATGCAACATAATATCGATATTTTGGTAATTTTTTTTTATATAATTTATAATTATGTAATTTTTTTTTACAAAGTTTATAGACATGTATTTCACTCTTCTAAAATAAGTCTCATTTGTCATTCATAAAATAAATCAATATTTTTAAATTAAGGAATCTTCTAAAATGAAATATACAATATCAATAAAGTTTTCAATAGAAACATTTCATAAACGAATCTAATTCAACATAGATTTTATAATCAATCTTTTTATTCTCATTGCATCTAACCATAAAAATTTAAGTATTTAAATGTAAGCTTATGAAAAACATCAACACAATTTTGAGAATCAAATTTTAGATGAAAGTTTACAATGTTGGTCTTTTACACAATAACTCAAACTTGAGACTTCATATTATAACTTATAGTTTCGAAAGCTTTTTTCTTCTCATATTTTTATGGCATCTATTGATAGTCAATTTTGACTTAAGGCTCTTTGGCTTAATCCAACACCACTCTTACTCTCAAAACCGCACAAGAAGGCGCAAATTGACGTAGGCTTAACCTAACTAGGCAACTTAACTTGATACCAATTCAACTTAAGGGCTCACTTGACTTACTCAAGGGTTAAGCTTGTAGCATTCACCTATTTTCGAACCCTCTACCACCTTTAAGTGAATCGATTTGCTCGACTCAATCAGATTTGCCCCAAGTTAGGTCATCATAAAGCATTGTTTCTTATAAAGCTCTTCCCAACCTACAAAGACCTAACCTATCTAACTTAAACAGTTTCTCTCAAGATATCTTAGATCTCCATCTAGTAACTTTGCACTACTCCTTGTGAGACTGTCTCTAACCCCATGCTTGTCCCATTAAGAGCTCCTCTAAGCTCATGTAGATCTTGACTCTCTAACCAAGTTAGCACAAATACAAATTCACTCATATAAGACAAACCCTTATATAAGATACATTTCAGCTTCTAAAAATATGTATTTATTCAAATGGATACGCTTTCCTATTTAGGATGACACTTGATTAGGAAGATGTCAACTCAAAAAGATATTTTTGAAGATATAACTTGCCTCAACCTTGACTACTCTACTCGTTACCTTACTCTTTCTTCTTTAGAAATTGACTCGAACATGTCTAAGTGCTAACCCAATAGTGGCATGTCTTTTTGTAGGTACTCTTGCTTGTAATCCAAATTCAAACGTTTAAGCTTCAAGCTTAGTAATTAGATTTCAATCTTTGATGAAAATTTATTGTCAACAATATCATTTTGTATTTTCATAATTTTTTATCATATCATAGTCTTAGAAGCTCTTTTATTTTTTGCATCTCATTTTTTATGATATCATTAAGTCATTTCTATAATTCATTATCATATCATATCATATTATAATATATAATTTTAAAAGTTTTTGTTTTTTGTATTCTATTATAGTAAATTATTTTGAATTGTTTAAATAATTTCAAAATAAGATATTATTCAGTAATTCATCTTAAGTTATTTTTTATATGAAAATTACGTATCTTCTATAATTTGGTAATAAAAATACGTTAATGGGAGAAAAAGAGAGAAATAGGATTTTTTTTTTTTATTGGTTGTCTCTCATTAAATATTCAACAAATCATACATAAAGATTCATTCATTTTTATGACCTTATATTGCTTAAATAATTTTTAATGTGTTTTTTTTATATAATACATATAAACATGAGATTATATGCTTTTGAAAGAATTTTAATAATTATTGAAACTTTTATTCGTGAAGTGGGCTCTTTAACTAGTTCTTTGGAAAAATAAAAAACTTGCTTAATTAAAGATTAGTGCTCGAATAGTAAGAGAAAAGTATTTTGTGTTGTCCTACTTCTCTAAGATTTACTTATTGAATCTTAATTAGACAATATCTTTTGTAATAATGATATTTAAAGGAAAAATCACATAAATGTTTTGAGTCAAGTTTGCACGGAAGATGAAATTTTTGACAGTTCAAATCAAAGATGAACGTTATATAAAGTGGGATAAATATTACGATTCTTATGTAATACCACTAGATTTTGGTAATGTAACGCATTAAATATAGAAAACGTTCACATTTCAATATATAATTTTATATATATATATATATATGAGCGTAATGCCATCATCTATTTGTATTTTTAATGATCATCTTTATTTTAACCATTAAAAAGTTGCACTACCCATAACTCAACGCAAATGTCAAGTTTCATAACTCGAAGATCACTCTTAAGATACGAAGCTTAGAATCTTCTAGATTGAAGCAATTCTTCTTCATTTATTAAAATATCAAAGTTTAAGCTTTTATCCTCCTTCGCTTATTGAAATTAACTATTCCTTTTCCCCAAAGCTTTCTCAAATTCATACCATAAGTTGCATCATTCCGCTAACATCATGTGAAATGGACGCATCCTGAGTAAATGTTATATGCATTTGCGACTCCAAGCATCCATAATAACTAATGTTGAGACGTATTTAAAGTTGTTAGATTAACTTGCTGTCTTACGTAAAGGACGACTTTTATGAGGAATCATAAGAGATTAACTTATATTTTATATGCGATTAGTAGAGAGAGATATATGTGTAACTTCTGTATGACATTAGAGGAGACTGGAGAGTATAACTTCCTGAGAGCTTTTAGAATTGTAGGTAATAGCTAGTGGCCTACAAGTTGGAAGAGTAGAGAGCAAACCGTGTTAGTTGGAACTCAATTTCAACTTATGTATATCTTTATGTTAGTCTTATCTTCTTCTCTGTTTTTGTGACTGACATTCAATCCATACTTATCGAACAAAGTTTACGTAATTAACATAAAGAAAATGAAAAGATTTAAAGTTGGTAAGATCTATTCAATACCCCCTTCAATTTTATAAAATAGTTCTCATTCAACTTTTAAATTTTCATAATTTTGCGGACATATAAAGCCAATATGGATACTTGAATTTTTTTATTTTTTCGTTTTAATACCTAAATTTTACGCTTATTTATTTTAATACCATAACTTTTCAAATGAAACAAATCGATATCTCAGTTATAACAACCATTATTATAAAATGATAAAATAATAACACAAGTATATCAACATTCATTTTATTTCCATTTTAATGCTCAAACTTTATTTTGTATTTCATTTTGGTACTTCAACCTTTCAAAATAAACAAATAAGTATGATTTGTAATAGTTTATAACAAAAAAAAACTAATTTATCTTATTTAAAAGTTTAAGTATTAAAATGAATAAGTTTAAAATTTCGGTACTAAAATTAAAAAAAAAAAAGGTGACAATTCGGTTACTTCTCATGGCTTTATTCTAAAATTTGCTCGATTGATAGTCCAAATCACTTTTAAGTTTATTTTACGACAATGAAAGAATATAATACCAAAGTGACAATCCAAGTATAAGATATGTCTAGTAGCTCAAGCATATGCACCATCAACTATTTAAAAGCTTATGTAACTAAAGTATGCTTTAGGGTTCTATATAAAGCTTTTGATTAAATCAATTTAGTCATCTTATATAAGTATTCATGTAACCTCAAGGTATCAATGTTCTCGTAGTTAATGAAAATGCTATTGGATTTAGGATGTAGATGCCTACGTTTTGCTCCTCTTTTAAGAAAAATAATAATAAATAAAAAAAAGAAAAAAATACAATAAATGTTAAGCTTATGCGCTAGCATAGAAGTATTCAATAGCTTTAAATGCAAAAGAAGCCTATGGATGAAAGAAACCATCAATAGGATGACCCATGCTGTTAATCATATTAGCATGATCCAACAAATGTCGTCAATGATTAAACTCTAACATTGAAGAGTTCCTCCTTGTTTGGGATAACTTATAAATTAAGATAAGTCACATTGTATCATTAAATTACTATCATGAAAGATAAAACTAAGCTCCAAACAAAGAATACACCTCCTCTTCTCAAGAGTAGCTGAATTGATATTATTTAGCTTCTTTAGCCATCATATATGCATATGAACTCTTTAAAATTGTCAACTTTTCCTTCCTATATCTTGGTCTTAGTTATCTTTACATGTTATTTCATGTCATTTCCCTGAAGTTAGTGTAGCACAAGACATATGGGACCACTTTTACTATATCCCTCCACTACACAACTAATACAGTTACTTTGCATTAAATTGTTGAAAATTTTGAATGGTGAGATATGAAAGTTACGCCAAACCAAAACTCTTGTAGCTCGATGAAATGATTTGTGGGATGAATCGATTTCAAATGTCCTATCCCTACTATGCCTATGATGAAGCATTTGGTATGTAAAATTGAAAAATTATATCGAAGGTCATTAACATTCGAAGGTAAATTCAAATAGAGTACCAACATTTTAAAATAGTCAAATAAAGGATAAAACATTTTGGTGCATGGTTAAATAAAGGACTCTATAGTGGAGCAATTATGATGGTGTTAACTGAAGCTTGTGTGGTCGTTAAAAGGATAGGTGGAAGTTAACGTAGCTTTGTGTTAACACCCAAACATGATACTTCAATTAATTGCCATGGAAAAGGAAAAAAAATATAAAAAAATACCCAACACAAAACCTACATAGTAAAAATGTATCAGTGGTTCAAATTAAGATACAGTATCTAGTCTCTCTCACTCAAAAACCCTAATCCCCAAATTACATACAAACCCTAACATGATGAAGCCCC